>JASAMX010029015.1:7500-28315 GCA_030248175.1 Microlaimidae sp. YZB2_3
TTCTTATTTTATGTACCTGCAGGACAAGATTTTCTTCTAATTTGGACTCCTTCGGCTCCGCAAGTGACGGAACAGGATTCCCACGGCATCCAAATAGCCATCGGAGGGCAGGGACGTACATTACAGCTTCTGCTGTCCTCTAAAGTATTAATTTTCCACGTTTAAGTTTTTTTGCCTTTCGGATTAGTATTAAGATTTAAATACTTGTATGGAAAATTTATAAAAGTGCTATTGAATAATCAGCATAAAAACAAAATATTTCAAATAAAAGCTAACCGGTAATGTTAAACAAATGACTGATTAAAATATGTGTTTCGCTTTTTAATTTTAGGTGCACTTTTAAATCCTAAAGCGGTGTTATTGTAATCTTTTAATATATTAGGTGGCGTCAAGTGTTTACATGTAACTTTTTTCGGAAAATATATGTTTATTTGACCGCCACCAAATCTCAAAAGGAATAATCTAAGGATTTTTTAGTGTAGAAAGAGGGTACATTACCTACTAGCGCCAATCATATGTAGGGGAAAATTAAGAAACAGCGAGCGACTGGTACAATTTACGGTTTAAAATATTTCAAATATTTATTGGTTCAAAATCTCGACCGCTTCTCTTTAAAATTTCTTAAATACTTTTTAATATTACAAAAGCAGAAGCCTTTTTTGGCGATTTTTAGTTTTTTGCCGCTTCGTAGGTACGGCCCTGCTGGCGCGCTTGCTTCCCAGTTTTATAATGTTTCAATTACAGAAAATGCTTAATTTAAAACTTTAAACTGGACTTTTAAAAATTAATTTTTAAATTTCGAATAGGTAGTTTTACAACTGAAACATTAAAAAACCTATGTAGGTTTAAAATTAGTTTCAAAACACAAATTTTAACTTTATTTTTACTGAAATCATTGTTCACAAAAACATTATTTTAGTGATGATTTCGAACTATAAACACATTGTAGTTAAACCGCACATTTTTTCATTTAACATGTAAGTATAGCCGGCATTCAGCACAATAATTACTTACAAAACCGCACATCACTGTTTAATTACAGTATATATCGTGCTGGGTGCCGGATATACTTACATGATGAGCGGTTTAACTACGACGCGTCAATCGTGACATTTAATTACAAAACCAAAATTTATTTAGCAGAAACTGATATATTAAAGCACTTCAACGTAGTAAAACATATTATTGTGTAGCAATTTTTATGAAGCATAGGTTTAATTTTAAAGAAACTAAGAAAACAAAGATTTTTTTAAAATTTTTTTTTGTACCCTCTTTTATACAGTAAAAGACGCTTATTCAGTCTAGTACTAGTCTATGTACTAGTCTATGTACGCTTATGTACTAGTCTATGTAGTCAAACGGTGTTGACAGATGTGGACAATAAGAATAAACATAATTTTGTTTGTTTAACAATGTTTCTTGGTGCTCCAGAGCAGAGGTCCAGAGCATTTTTAAAGCTCCAGAGCAAATTGAACCTTCTAGCGACCTCCGGAGCTTCGCTATATTTTTGTACTAATTTTTTTAAATAATTAAAGAGTAACACCACAAATGATTTTATCAAAAGTTGTTTAAACTAAGATTTATGGTAAAAATAGTAAACTTAGATTTGGTGATTTCTAAATCGCTCATTTAAAAAGAAAATCTACGGATCTTCTTTTGATTAAATTTGTCGGAATTCCGTAACATGATATGGTAATGTATGAATATCATTAATGTTAGTAATAATACTTAAAAATGTAACGCTGTAGATTTGTAGAATAAATTTTAGTCCTATGGGTGCATCGCTTTGACACAAATTTAACCCCCCCCCCTCCCCCAGGCAGCTAAATGTGACTCCTGGCGGCAGAATGACTCAAGTTAACCCCCGGGGGATTAAATTTCACTCCATAAGGGGTTAAATTTCTGTCAAATCGATGTACGAATAGAAACGAGATTTAAAACACAGTGCTAAATTCTTCGTTATGTATTTTTGCTAATGTGGATAATACTTACGATCGCTGCCGATGCAGTTGGTGCCGGAGACGCAAGATCTGGATCGGCTTTGGGTACCAAGGCCGCAGGTGGACGTGCACTCCCGCCAATCGCCCCAGTCCGCCCAGGAGCCGACGCAAGGCCCACTGCCGCACGGCTGGCTCTCATCCGTCAGGCCCACGCAAGTCTCCGCTGGGCCTAAAAATTATTAACCAGTTGTCATAAACAAAAAATTTTTAACCCGTTGCCAGGAACGAAAAATTATTAACCGGTTGCCATTAGGGATTCTGTGATATATTGCTTGCCTTTTCAATTTATAGCATGTGTCTACCTGATCTAAACATTAACCGGTTGCCATGGGCGAATTTAAAAAGCCGCGTAACCATTTATAGCACGTGTCCGTTGGGCTTAAAAAAGTATTAACCCGTTGCTATGAGTGACTCCGCGAAACCCCGTGTGAAAGTAATTTGTAGCTTGCTGTTTCGATTTAAAATAAAGCGTTCTTAAAAAATTCATTTATATTACATGTTTGTTTTGAAAACAAAATATAATAAAACCTCTACATTAAAAATTAATGGCAATAGCAAATAGAAAAACAAAAATTCCGTATTAAAATCGTTAAATCGTTTCCGCACCTGTAGAAAACGCATTATTTACTTAGGATCATCGTGTCGTTCCCCCTCGGGGCCGTAGTGTTGTAGGACCGTATTGTCGCGGAAACCGAGTTGTAGGATGCAAGGGGTACTAGCAAAAACCAGTCAACCAGAGACTAAAGAAACTAATACCAAAAAATTTTCGATTTGTGGTTCCTTTTCCACCCAAACATTTTATGAAAAAAAGTTAAAACCGCGATGTATATAGCTATCTGCAGAAACTGAAGTCAAAAATGGGTGATGGGAAAAATTTTCAGACGAACCTATCTAACAAACGGTATGTTGAATAGCTAACTTATACACTAATAAAACGTTTAGCAGTACGGTTAGTGAAATACGGTCACCTGAAAACTTATTCAACAAATTTTATCCAGCCAATTAATAGTGAAAATAAAATTTATTGAAACCATTACCGAAACATCTTCTACTTCTGGTTCGCCTCCCACCCAGACATTCTTTATCGCAATCCGACCATTGGGACCAGGAGCTCCAATCTCCGGCTCCACAAGGGCGCAAATTACACGTCTAGAATAATTTTATTAGTTTTTTTATTTAATGATCAGATAACAGAATTAATATTTTACTAAGCATAGTCTATGCATAGTTTAATTCTACTGTATCATCATTTCATTTTTCTTTTCTTTTTTTTTTTGCTTTTTTTTTATCAACAACAACAATTTTGTAACTTAATCGCCGCCAACACAAACTACAATTTATACAAAATATCCACATAGCTATTTGAAATGACTTTAAAGGCTCAAAAAGAGCGCTTATTTAAGTCAGTTTTAAAATTTTTCTTGAATGCATCCAAAGAATCTACAGTTACTTGACATGGTAGTAGATTGTTCCAAGGTGTAACCACCCTATTTGCAAAAGAAAATTTCCTTGCATTAATTCGGCTATCTTCAACAGCCAATTTAGAGGGATGACCACAGGTGGGCTGCAGGTTAAACTTTAAAAAATCATTGACTTGAAAATTGTTTAAGCTATGTATAATTTTAAAGCACTTATATAAATCAGTTTTGTCTCTTTGGTCCTTTAATCTCTCTAAACCTAGGTACTCCAGTCTTTGTTCATAACCAACAGGTAGCAACTTGCATTTATAAAACAACCTCCTTGTGAAATTTTGTTGCACTTTTACCAAAATGTTTATATTTTTTGTAAATAAGGGTTCCAAACTGCACTAGCGTACTCCAGAATTGGTCTAACATAGGATTTATACGCTCTGAGAAGATTATTTCTAGAGTTTTAATTGAATTTTCTAAAAATTAGTGATGTCACTCTCATTGCTTTTTTTTGCTTTGATTTCACAGTGTTTAGAGAATTTCATATCAGTAGATATATAAACACCTAGGTCACGCATCAATTCTGTAGTTGCAAGTACATTATTACCAAGATTATATTTACAATTTAACTCTTTGCTATGATTTCGAATATGAAGAACTTCACATTTATGAACTGATAATTGCAATTGCCAGTCTTGTGACTAGCTGTATATTCCGCCTAAATTTTTTTGAAATTTTAAGGTTTAAATGTGGTAGTCTTTAGATGAAGATTTTACAAAAAACTTTATATCATCTGCAAAAAGCCAAATTTGTGAGTACTAAACACAATCAACAATATCATTAATATAAATAAGAAAAAAAAATGACCCAAAACAAAATCCTGAGGAACTGAAATTTTTACAGAAAATGATTTGGATACTGAGTCATTAATTACAACTCTAATATCCCGCCCAAGTTAAAATTCCTTTATCGATTTTAAAAATTTACCAGAAACACCATACTTTTCTAGCTTATATAACAATTTTTGATGTGACTCGATGTCAAAGGCCTTGGCCAAATCTAAGTATTAATGACATCAATTAGAAGTTTATCTTTTAGTGCCTGCGTTCACTCATTAAAAATTTCCAACAACTGTCTTATTGTAAAACTTTTTGTCTTAAAACCATGTTGAAATCTTGACAAACTGATATGGAAAAAGACAAGAAGTTCTTCTTTGACAAGCTGTTCCATTAGTTTACAAGAAAAAGATGTAAGTGAAATCGGACGATAATTTTCTTTTTGGCTTTTGGTGCCTTTTTTTAAACAGTAAGTTTAATAAGGCTATTTTCCGATCAAGTAGTAATTCTCTAAAATGAAAATTAAAAGACATCTGAAAGATTATTGCCCAAGATTCAGTAATAACTTTAGCCAAGCGTTTTAAAAAGTAAGCTGGAAAACAGTCAGGTGTTTGAGACAATTTGTTTGGGAGCTTTTTTAGGGCTTTAAATACCTTTTTTGTGGTAAATACCATGTTGTCCATCTTCCCAATATTTGGTGGATTAAAATTTGGTAAAGTATTATCATCATCAGTAAAAATGAAACAAACTAATTTCCAAAAAGTTCAACTTTTTCAAACTCTTCAGTTAAAAAAGTCCCATTGTCTCTTTTAATTGGTGGGATAGTTTGTTTCGTTTTAATTTTACTATTAACAAATTTATAAAAATTGTTTAAACCCCCTGAATTTAGAATTTTTGTTTCTTTATTGGTGTTAAAATCTCTAACTTTATTTTTGTATACTTTGCAAATTTTTTTGAACTCTGATCTTGATTTTTCATCAATATTACGCTTATGCCAAAGTTTTTTCTTTTGATTTTGTATTTTTCTTATATGAATTGGATATTGTACAATTTTTTCTTGTTTGTAAAAAAACAACAAAATATCCTTGAATCTATGCCAAGATTTATCTACTGTGCCACATTCCTCAAATAAAATTCTCCAGTTGATTGTAGATAAATATAAACTCAGCATATCATAATCTGCTTTTAAAAAATCAGGTATGTAGTTTTGAATCTTATTCTTAGGACTGTCAAATATTTTAAGATTAATTTCAGATAAAATAGTGTCATGGTCTGATTGTGAAAAACTGGGCGCAACAGTGACGTTATAAAAAATTTCTCTATCGTTTGTGAACAAAAGATCCAGATAATTATTCTCACAAGTTGGTTGTGAAACATAGTGTTGTGATAACTACTTAAGTAGTTAACTACTTAACTACCATAATTTTGGCTAACTACTTAACTACTTACTTTCTTTTCTAAAACTAGTTAACTACCTACTTAACTACCTACTTTCAAAAAATAAAGTAGTGAATACAAGTAGTTAACAAAGTAATTAAAAAGTAGGCAGAAAGTAGTTGGCAAAGTAGGCAGAAAGTAGTTAGTGAAATAGGCAGTCAAGTATAGTTAGTGAAATAGGCAGTCAAGTATAGTTAGTGCTTTTACACAAACAATTAATATCTGTGGGCAATATTACGACAAACTCCCAGCTGTTTGAAACAAAATGTAACAACGTATACAGTAATCTACAGTAATTTGCACAAGCTGTCGTCTTAAATAAAAATCCCTATTTCTCCACTCAACAGTGATTTTATTTACAAGGTGCTATATAGTTTATGAACCTAATTAAAAACGTTGAAGTTTAGATACATTTGCGAACTCTAACTCATCACACCGTTATACAATAATATTGGTAAAAAATACAAAACTTTTTAAAATAAGTTTGCAAAATACGTCAGCAAAACATGTTGACTTAACAATAAAGTAGTTTTTCTTGTAAACAACTTCTTGAATTTAAACTATATTATATTATCTGTCCAGTCGTTATGTTAGTAATATTTTACTAAGCATAAAGAACTAGAAAAATCCGATAAAAAATGGATATTGATAATTATTAAAGGTATGACTAAGTGTTTTTTACTTTAAAATTTTTATTTCTACTAAGGGAAGTATATGTTTAGTTGAAGGATTAATTATTTAACTACTTACTTACTACTTAACTTAACTACCTAGTTCAAAAATTTCAAGTAGTTAATTACCTACTTACTACCTACTTGTAATTTCAATTAACTACTTAACTACCTACTTAATTACTTTGATTTTTGGCTAACTATCACAACACTAGTGAAACAAGCTGATACATACCTAGTTTGATAAGAAACTCAAACCAATTATTTTCATTTTGCATGTTTGAAGTTATTTTATCTGAAGATCAATCTACCCCTGGCAGATTGAAATCTCCAGTTAAAACAATGGTTCCTACAAAGTTTTCTGCTAAACTCCTGATTAGCTCAAATATTAGATTGTCTTTTTCTTTGCTAGTACTAGGTTCTCTATAAATACCAATGAATCTCAGTTTAGATGACTTCTGTAGAAAAATGTCAACCGCTACTAGTTCTATTGCATCATACTTTTCCTCCATTTCAAATTCAAGTACTTTAAAAATATTTTTAATTAATAGAACTACTCCACCTCCTCGCCGCTGCTGTCGATCCCTTTCATAAACATTAAATTCTCTATTTTTGATGATCATTGCATTAGAAGTTGTCTCAGTGAGCCATGTTTCACAAATAAAGCAGATATCAACAGCACCATAGATAAGGCTATCTCCTGAAATTAGAACATCAAGGTCGTCTAAGGAGTTAGCAAGGCTTCTTACATTCATACACAAAATTTTTATACTATGTATAAGGTTTAGTTTACTATAATGGTAATTAAGTCGCGAAATACCCTATTTTGAAACCTTTAGGGGAGCCTTGAGAGTGATGTCAAACAAAAAGGAATCACCATCAGCAGAATACCAAAATGAAACCTTTTTGTTCTGCTCTCTTAGCTCCCAAAGTTTGCCAAGCAACTCTTTTTCACAGACTCTCTGTTCCTCAGTCAAAGACGGCCTTACATAAACTTTGTCATATTTGGTGAAATCCCTTAGGCGACCGCCTGAATGATCTAACTTATTACAAATATGTTTATTAATTAACCTAATTTCAGCAGCTTTGGGCGGTCGCTAGCTCTCCCAATACAAAAAATTTCAATTGGGTGGATGACTTCACCCGTATCACTACTATCAAGAGTTTTTAAAACTCAGCCACGTTTTCCTTTTCCCTGTTATCATTCTCCGGAAGGCCAGAAACAACCAGCATTGTTTCATGTTCTTTTCGGACCTCCATGCGCTTGAAATAACTGTCCATCATAGGTATCAAACGATTTAGTTTTTCGCACACCATAGACACCAGCTCCACATCAACACCAGAAGCCCGTGCCTCCTCCATCTGGGCAAGCCTCTACTCCACATCCGCCAACTTCTGCTGCAGAGCCGCATTCTCCGCTTCTAGTCTGGCGATTTGATCTTCCCTTTTACTTGTTCTGGTTAAACTCATTTTGACGAACCAGTCGTGGTGTTTACTTTTGAACTTTTAAGAAGCCTCAATATGTTTGGGTAAGAAGGTTTTTTTATTTTTTGACTTTAAACATGAAATTCAAACATTTATTTCTCCTAAACTTCAATACGTTTGGGTAAAAACCGGGCAAAATCTGTTGTCGCGTCTAAAACAAAGACTTCCTCTTTACTAAAAACTGTAACCTTACAGATGAAATAGAGTATAAATAATTATGGGAATTTCGTTTCAAGGAAGTTTCTTTCTGTTTGGAAATAGTTCAGCACCTACACCACACACTCCTTAAAGTTGCTTTAGTGCTTAAAAAACAGCAAGGCCTCGTTCACACGGGAGTGCCAAGTGACAACACGTTCACACCGCAGCGACATATGACAATGTACTGGAGTAAACGCGTGTGGAAAGCGGTGTCACTTTTCAGTCCGGGGTGAGCAAGATTTTAGCGTTTTGTCCAAACCATAATTCCTACTCTAATTCCTAAAACTATAATCTGCTTGCACAATGCAGAAATTGAGTATTGCAAAGTTTTTGAGTACACCTGCATCGCGAATGGGAAAATTCATGTCAGCAGAAACACGAAAGTATCAGTGTTTCCCAAATTTTTCAAAATCCCAATCCAATATACCTTTTGCGTTCACTAATAACTAATCACTAATTTGTTCGTTTAAAGTAAGGGAAATTACCTGCGTTTGTTTGTTTAAAGTAGGGGGAACACAAGCTCCTGGCCCTATACATCTTCTGGTTCTGGTTTCTTTTCCCACTCCACACGCTTCAGAGCAGTCAGACCAAGCCATCCAATCAGCCCACCTTAATTTTCATCTACATACTATTTAAAATCTGATATAAACCTTTAGTTTTAGTTTTTATCTAATCAATAATAATAATAATATAATTATTATTGATGTGACAATATACGATATAGTTTGTGTTTTGTTGTCGTTTCTTAATAAAACAAGAGGAATATTTTCAAAAAAGAACCAAAAAACCTCTGTTTTTTGTTTTTGAGCGGTAAAAAACCAATACTTTGAAAATTTTTGTAAACCAATAAACTAAATTAAAATTTATGTTAAAAGTTTGGAGAACCCGAAATTTCGAATTCCAAAAAAAACGTTGATAGTGATATGGATCATCCAAAATATCGACAATAGGTTTTTTTATTTTAAAAGCTATATTAACTTTTTTTGCTTTAAAAGCTAACTAAATTACTTTTTGGCTAACTTCTTTCTTGGCTTTAGAAGCTAATTTTTTTTCGTTTTTAAAGCTCACCTACTTTATTTAATTTTTACTTTTATTTTTACTTAAAAAATTAAAGTTTACTTTTACTTTACTTATATAAAATTTAAATCGTTACTTTTAGCAAGAATATATAACACAAGAGAATGTCCGACTGTACACTAATTTTTTGACCAAAATTTTGCGAGAAAAGTCTCACTTCTAAATTCATGTGCGACCTTTCTCGCAAAAATCCGCCATTTTCTACTAGTTTTCCCGCTCTGCGATTTTTAACACAGTGTTAGTTTTATCGCAGTGGGGACTGCGTCTTTTTTGCACTCAATACTGCTTTATTCGCACTAGATTATTTTAGTACTGCGAGTTTGGCTACACAACTAAAAAAATAAAAACAAAGCGAAGCAAAAATTTTGTGTTTTGTGTAAAAATCGTTTGTGTGAAGTTTAGATGTCAAAAATTTTTAGTTTTAATAAAATAGAGTGACTTTCTAACATTTTAAAATTAAATAAAACAAGTTTCCAAGCGTTTTATTAGATTGAAAATAACTACCAGCCAACCAGCGTCTCTATTTTTTTATTGTGCAGCCAGACTCGCGGTGCTAAAATAATCGCAGTGCGAATAAAGCAGTATTGAGTGCAAAAGAAGTCCCCACTGCAAGAAAACTAACACTGTGTTAAAAATCGCAGCGCTGGAAAATTCGCAGAAAATGGCGGATTTTTGCAAAAAAGTCGCACAAGCGTTTGCGATTTTTCTAGCAAAATTCTGGTCAAAAAATTAGTGTACAGTCGGACATTTTCTTATCTTATATAATCTTGTTTTTACTTTACTTTAATTAAATATCATAAATTATTTTTACTTAAAATACCTACCGTATTTTTTTTAATAGTAGACCAGCCTCTAATAGTGCCTTATCTCTAATAGTAGCCAACCCTTTTGCACCCATTGAAAAAATAGTAGCCTAGCCGCTAGAAACCTAGGCTAATATTAGAAGAATACGCAAGTTTTATGGCGGCTTGCTGCGCACGCAATATTTCAGTTTGCTGTGAAAAAATTAGTTGCATCAAAATTTTCTGATTAGTTGTTCGTATTAGCATATGAGTCATCGTGCGTCACTTGATGAAAATAAAAATTTTGTTGAAAATTTGTAGAGTATTTTGTTTGCAAAAATTGTTCTTTAAACACTATACCTGCCTGTCGTTTCTTCGTAAAAAAAAAGAGTAGCCCAGCCTCTAATAGTAATTTACCTCTAATAGTAGCCTGCCCTTTTACAACCATTAAAAAATAGTAGCCTAAATAGGCTACTATTAGTTGAAATACGGTACTTTACTGATACAACATTATTCACATGAGCTGACTTTGATGTTACAATGACGAAATGTAACAAAAGGCATAATAATAATTGAACATTTTATTAATTTAATTCCGAATTATTATTGCAATTAAAAAATCTCTTACTGTCCAATCGGGCAGGGTCTCGCGTTGCATGTTTGTTTTTCAACGCTCAGTCCGGGGCACAACGTACCTCCGTCGCAAGTTCTAGTTCTGTCCCGAAAACCGACCGCGCACGATTTGGTGCAATCGCTACAATGCAATGAATATTAGTTTTTCGCACATTGGAAAAGAGTGGTTTAATATAAAATGTCATAAAATGGCGGTTAAAAAGAATAACTCTTAAATTTGTTGAACAGGGTGAAAATCTTATGCATATGTATTTAACAAAATACAAGCGATAAAAAGATAGTTAAAATTTACTTATTTATACTGTTTTTTTCGTTAGGCCGTGTTTCATGCGGCGATTGCTTATTTTTTATAAAAAATAGTGCTGTTCTTCGGAACTCCGAGCTTCACACTTCCTTTGAAGCCGAAGTTTTGCACTAAGTTCGCGAATAATTAAGTTCTATTGTAAAATATTTAGTCAACTTTTTTAAACTGAACATTTTAAAACATAGGAAAAACGATATAATTAGCGCGAAAATTGAAAATATAGTAACTTTAAACATATTTTAAGGCTAAATAAAATTAATATTACTCATTTTAAGAGGGTGAAGCTCTGGAGATTTCTCTGTTTTAAATGGTTCGGAGTTCTGAAGCATAAAATTAAAAGAATGGTAGAAAGTACTGAGAGAGCAGAGCAGTAATACTGCTACAGCACTTTTTATGCGCGCTGTGAATGAATAAAAGTAAACTTGTTTATCTGTGTTGCGTTCGCACATGCAATACTGCAGCGCAAGTACTAAATCTGTACAACAATGCAGAAACTAATGTTAATATTCGATGTCTTGGTTTAGGGTCGATGGAGCCGAGGGAACTTGGAGCCAAAAATAAACATCACTAAAACCTATTCCTAAGCCTAAGCAAAACCTAAAAAAGATAAAAAAATTTTCCGGCGGCTCCAAGTTCCCTACTTACGGCTCCCTACTTACGGTTCCCTACTTACGACTCTAAAGACCCCGTACCGATGTCTTACTCTTTTGAAATCATTGATATATGGGATTGTAGAATCTGAACACTTTTGCAGTACTCTTGAAACAATATACTGCAGAAGTATTCAGATGCTATTCTTAAACCCGCGCGCGGTTTTCACAGATTGTATGGCGCGAATTACCTCCATTCACTCCACGCGGTCCATTCCCCTTTGCACGGTTGTGGATTGCAGTTTTGTACTTCGGTCTCTACAGTTTTGGCGCACAAAGGGAAGCAGTTTCTAGAGCGCTTCCGGGCTCCACCGCCGCAGGTCTTAGAACATGCAGTCCAAACGGTCCATTGGGTGTACGAAGCTGGAAGATTTGATTTTAAATGAAACACATCGTAGTCAAACCGCTCACTTTTTTATTTAGCAAAAACTATATCCAGCATACAGCAGGATAATTGTTATAAAACTCCACAGGGACGCCAGATATATACTTATGTTAAATAAAAATGAAGGTGTTTAACTGTGTGCATCAATAGCCTGTTAAGAACGCCTTCTAAAAGTTGATGCATCAATAGCCTGCTAAAGTTGAAATCTCTACACTAATAAAAAATTGGTAATTTTTATTTATAACTTAAAAATATATAATAGAAGAAAATGAGATACTTGGAACAAACCGCTACAAAAGTATTATTTAAATGATGTTTAAAAAGTACAATTAAATAGAACTTTTGCACAAAAGTACCATTTAAATGGTACTTTAAAAGATCTTTTAAATTTTCAAGCAGATTGTTCTAAGTGTTTTATTTTTCTTTTATTATATATTTTTATTTATATAAATCAATCATTCAGCAAACGAAGAACCGGAATGTAAATTTTCCAAGAATAAGTATCATAATTCTGTTATTTTAGCTTTTTTAACCCTCTGGGATTCAGACCGCTGCATATCCGCAGAAGGTATACCGCGCCACCGCTGCTCTGTGTTAAACTTCGCGTCCGGACGATCCCGCTCGTTCATTTCAACACACTGAAGCACTAACTCGGTATCCCTTCTGCGGATTTGCAGCGTTTTTTAAACAAAAAAAAACCCAAAGGCTTAAGTGGTTTAACAGATGTATTTGTTAATGTATATAGCAGTTAGTTTCAGCTCCGAGTTTTAAAAAATTATTCAAAGATACAAAAGTCAGTTTATTTCTGAATATCACACAAGTGAGTTCTTATATTCATTACCAAATCATTGATTCATTTACATCTTATTTATTGTCAGTAAAACATCAAAATCATTAAAACAAATGCGAACCAACAATTGGCTACATTGTGGGCTCCGATTAGCTCAACTTTGTGTTCACTGTTTATCACTCACCACTGTTTTAAAGTGAGCATTAATTAATAGTTTTCTGCCAGATTACATATATTAACTTCAAACACCCAAAAAATTTTCATAAATATACTGTATGGTCCGGTTAATACATTATTTGGATATTTCCAATTGGGCATTTTTGATTGAGCTATCTCTTTGGTAATACTGGACGGAATTCGACGTTTGATAGCTCAGAAAGAATTTTGAACTGTACGTAAGCTTTTTATTTTTTATGTTATATTCATGTGAAATTGTGTTATTTTAAAAAATTGAAAATTGCGAAATTAAAATCATGGTAATTTCATGATTAAACAATAAATTGTTTTTAAAAATTAAACTGTCCTGGTCAAAATTTAAAAACCTATCATTATCTCCAGACAGTTTTCTTTAATTTAAGCTTCTACTTGTTGTTCAACGCGTAACTGGTAAAAAGTTACAGCTAAAATTCCAAATGGTATCAAAATGAGCAAAATTTGGAAAAAAAAGTGCATTTAATTTCGGAACTTTTTAAAAGGACCCCCTTAATCGAGTTTAAGTGCAGTGACATGACCCCTACACATTTCAACGTTGTCTTTTAACTTTTTACAGCTACAATTTAACACCCGACCACTTAATTCAACCCGTTTTTACCTACAGGAATATGTGTACCGAAATTACACTATTTTATTTTATAACAATTGCTCAGCACAGACGCAACGTAGATCCACGGGGACTAAAAATTTGGAAAATAGACTAAATTTTACCACAACAGTTTATTTTTTAAACCAATTTATTGCGTAATCATGAAATGCCCATGTTCTAAAAACGAACAACAATTTTATTTTTAATAAATTACACAATTTCACATAAAAATATCATAACATAACAAATAAAAAGCTCACGACAGTCATCTACATATAATTAGCTCTCATTTGAGCTATCAAACGTCGTATTCCGTCCAGGATTACTAAAGATATAGTCCAAAATCAAAAATGCCCAATTTGGAAAAGTGCAGAAATTAAATGCACTACCCTATCATTGTTTATCACTCACCATTGTTTTAACGTGAGCATTAATTAATAGTTTTACGCCAGATTATATTATGAAGCTCAAACACCCAAAAAATTATCATAAATACTGTAAGTATATGCGGAAAAAATTTTTAATTGAAATTTTACACTTTTGATTCAAAATATTTAAAAACATTTGATGTAAGCTTTAAAAAACCGAAATAAAAAAAGAAATAATATTTTGCTATTTATATAAATTTCTTAAATAACGATTCATTTCTTACCCCCAGAAACTTCAAATGGATGATGAAAAAAAATATCAGTTAATAAACATAAAACAAGAATCCAAACGGCACTTAAAACATTCATAATTTTTAAACGTTAAAACACAGTTTGTTTACACTTTTTGGGACCTTGCAAAACCAACAGAAAATTACATTCCGTGAAACAATTTGCTAGAAATTTGCATAACGAATTTAACAATAATTTGTTCGACACTGAGTTTGGCTTAACGTTTATCAAATGAGATGGTTCCTTTATAATGAGTCCTGGCACAAAAGAATCTTCAAAAATCCAAATAGCACAAAAAAATCTCTCGAAAATTGCATTTTTAAAAAAATAACAGCATCCGCAGACGTGCAATCGGTACACAAAGAGGGTTCTCGAAAAAAAACCCGGCAAAACTAAACGTAGGTGAGGGTTCGTACAAAAAGTCTATTTATAAATACATCGTAGTTAAACCGCTCATCTTTTCATATAACATGTAAGTATAGCCGGAATCCAGCGCGGTAATTATTAAAAAACCGCACATCACTGTTTAATTACAGTAAATATCGTGCTGGGTGCCGGATATACTTATATATGATGAGCTGTTCAACTTTGACTATAGTCTATACGAATTTTGATGCGGACTGGTGCCATAACTCGAGCTTTGAAAGTGCTATATGTCCGGTTAACGGAGCTTGGCATAAGTGCGGGACATATATAGAAGCATAGCTTAGAGCTACTTGGCTACCGGTTGAAACCAGGTTACGAATGTGTGTTTCTGGTTACTGACGTCAACCAGTATTTTCTTAGCCGGTATGCCGGTGAGAAAAGACCCGGTCCCGGTTGACGATGTAAACGAGATTTGTGCTGTTAGACGCTTGCAAATTACGCAATGTCTTAAGTGCCAGTTTGGATGTCTTAGAGAGTACTACGTTTATTAAGCTGCACATTTTTTTTCATCATCCACTGGAAGTAGTCTGGGGGCAATTGATATTAGAATCGTTATTGCAACGAAATTTTTATAAACCGCTTAGAAATATTGCTTCTATTCTTTATTTCGGTTCTGTAAAGCTTACCAATCAAGAGGAATTGTTACACACTTTGAATCACGTAGCGTAACAATTTCAATGAAAATTTTTTTTCCGTATTGGGTAGTGCATTTAATTTCGGCACTTTTTTGTTTTTCCGATGTAACTTTTCACTGTATGGCCCGATTTTCATGTTTGATAGCTCATTTTGAAGCTTTCACGATACTGCGTTGCGTCACAAAAGTTTCACTGTACGAAAGTAGTTTTTTTACTTAATTAAATCAGTTTTTAAAAAAATGGAAAATTGCCGAAATTAAATGTGTGCATTTAATTTCGGCACTTTACAAACAATCGATTGTTTCTCAGTCAAAAAATCATCATTTTCAAAAATTTAAAAGCCTATCATTATCTCCAGACAGTTTTCTTTAATTTAAGCTTCTACTTGTTGTTCAACGTGTAACTGGCAAAAAGTTACAGCTAAAATGCCAAATGGTATCAAAATGAGCAAAATTTGGGAAAAAAGTGCATTTAATTTCGGCACTTTTTAAAAGGACCCTCTTAATCGAGTTTAAGTGCAGTGCTATGACCCCTACACATTTCAACGTTGTCTTTTAACTATTTACAACTACAATTTAACATCCGACCACTTAATTCAACCCGTTTTTACCTACAGCAATATGTGTGCCGAAATTACACTATTTTATTTTATAACGATTGCTCACCACAGACGCAACGTAGAACCACGGGGACTAAAAATTCGGAAAATAGACTAAATTTTACCAGGACAGTTTAATTTTTAAACCAATTTATTGTGTAATCATGAAATGCCCATGTTCTAAAAACGAGTAACAATTTTATTTTTTATAAATCACACAATTTCACATGAAAATATCATAACATAACAAATAAAAAGCTCACGAAAGTCATCTACATATAATTAGCTCTCATTTGAGCTATCAAACGTCGAATTCCGTCCAGGATTACCAAAGATATAGTCCAAAATCAAAAATGCCCAAATTGGAAATATGCCCAAATTAAATGTATTACACTATACCTACAGTATATTTATGATAATTTTTTGGGTGTTTGAGGTTCATATATGTAATCTGGCATAAAACTATTAATTAATGCTCACTTTAAAACAGTGGTGAGTGATAAACAGTGAACACAAAGTTGAGCGGACCCCTACGACGAGGTAGCCAATTCTTGGGTTGCATTTGTTTTAGTGATTTTGATGTTTTACTAACAATAAATAAGATGTAAAGAAATCAATGATTTGGTAATGAATATAAAACTCACTTGTTTGATATTCAGAAATAAACTGACTTTTGTATATATGAATATTTTTTTTAAAAAGTCGGAGCTGAAACTAACTGCTAACAAATACAATTGTTATAACGCTTAAGCCTTTGGGTTTTTTTGTTTAAAAAGCGCTGCAAATCCGCAGAAGGGATTCCGAGTTAGTGCTTCAGCGTGTTAAAATGGACGAGCGGGATCGTCCCGACGCGAAGTTTAACACAGAGCAGCGGTGGCGCGGTATACCTTCTGCGGATATGCAGTGGTCTCAATCCCAGAGGGTTAAGAGAGCTAAAATAACAGAACTATGATACTTATCCTTGCAAAATTTACATTCCGGTTCTTCGTTTGCTGAATGATTGATTTATATAAATAAAAATATATAATAAAAGAAAAATAAAACACTTAGAACAATCCGCTTGAAAATTTAAAAGATCTTTTAAAGTACCATTTAAATGGTACTTTTGTGCAAAAGTTCTATTTAATTGTACTTTTTAAACATTGATTTCTTGATGATACTGTAGCGGTTTGTTCCAAGTTGTCATTTTTCTTCTATTATATATTTTAAAGTTATAAATAAAAATTACCAATTTTTTATTAGTGTAGAGATTTCAACTTTAGCAGGCTATTGATGCATCAACTTTTAGAAGGTGTTCTTAACAGGCTATTGATGCATCACAGTTAAACACCTCGATTTTCATTTAATATAAATATATCTGGCGTCCCAGCACGTTATTTACTAATAATTATAAGGTGATGTGGAGTTTTATAACAATTATCCTGCTGTACGCTGGATATAGTTTTTGCTAAATAAAAAAGTGAGCGGTTTGACTACGATGTATTTCATTTAAAATCAAATCTTCCAGCTTCGTACACACAATGGACCGTTTGGACCGCATGTTCTAAGACCTGCGGCGGTGGAGCCCGGAAGCGCTCCAGAAACTGCTTCCCTTTGTGCGCCAAAACTGTAGAGACCGAAGTACAAAACTGCAATCCACAACCGTGCAAAGGGGAATGGACCGCGTGGAGTGAATGGAGGTAATTCGCGTCATACAATCTGTGAAAACCGCGCGCGGATTTTAAGAATAGCATCTGAATACTTCTGCAGTATATTGTTTCAAGAGTACTTCAAAAGTATTCAGATTCTACAATCCCGTATATGAATGATTTCAAAAGAGTAAGACATCGAATATTAACAGTACGTAGGTTCTGCGTTGTTGTACAGATTTAGTACTTCCGCTGCAGTATTGCATGTGCGAACGCAACACAGATAAAAAAGTTTACTTTTATTCATTCACAGTGCGCATAAAAAGTGCTGTAGCAGTATTACTGCTCTGCTCTCAGTAGTTTCTACCATCCTTTTAATTTTATGCTTCGGAACTCCGAACCATTTAAAACAGAGAAATTTCCAGAGCTTCACCCTCTTAAAATGAGTAAAGTTACTATATTTTCATTTTTTGCACTAATTATATCGTTTTTCCTAAGTTTTAAAATGTTCAGTTTAAAAAAATTGACTAAATATTTTACAATAGAACTTAATTATTCACGAACTTAGTGCAAAACTTCGGCTTCAAAGGAACTGTGAAGCTCGGAGCTCCGAAGAACAGCACTATTTTTTATAAAAAATATCTATATCGTTTTTTTTTCAGTAGTGCATTTATATATATATATATATATATATGTGTGTGTGTGTGTGTGTAGTTTTTGGATTTTGAAAAAAAATTATACTGTTAGCGAGTTATGCTCACTTTACTAGTTTATATAATTTTTTACAGACTGTATAAAAATCTTATACCTCTTCTCCGTAGTCTTCATCTGAAAAGAGCTCCTCTTCTCCATCCGGTTTCTCCTGCTCCTCCTCCTCTTCCGTCCGGATTTTTTTCAGTCCACTCTCTTCGTCCGGATTTTCGTCCTCTTGTTCGTCTAATTTTTCCAAATCCTGCTAAAAATTACATTTGAACTGAATTATTTTAATGGTTTCGAAGAGGAGGGCGGCAGTTACAATCTGAGGAACGCATTTTATTTATTCATATATCGTTTTTCGATTTTAGAAGAAAAATTGAGTAAAAAATGCTAATTTTAGACAAAAAAGCCAAGTCTTTTTATAGTATTTTGAGTGTTTTACTACACAAAAACATTCTCCCGTGTATGTATGGAAACCTACAGGGTAGGATTTTTAAAAAAATCATTAATAATAAGCATTGGACAAAATGCATTACTTTTGTGCAATTGTGGGATGATAGCATATACCCCGCCACATGTAGTAAGCCTCTATTCGTGGCAACGGCTATTTACTAAATTGCTTCACTAGAGCATTCGAACTATCGCGTTTGTTTTGAGTAAAAAATAGAGCAAAAAAACACCATTTTAGATTTTAAGCAAAACTTCCTCCTCTTTTTTGCGCTTTTATTTCTAAATGTATACATACGAACTTTAAACATAAATGTTGACAGGTTGTTAAAAGGCACATTATTTTTTAATTTTACTAAATTCGAGGAGTTAACTAATTTTCCTACCGTCATCCTACTAAGAAAAAAGGGGGAGGGGGGGGGGCTAATTAATCTCCTATTTCAGAATAATCGAAGTTAACCGTGTAATCCGTTTTCTCTTTCCGGTCCCCGGTGCGTTCTATTCCCCTTCTTATCAACTTAACGCCCTTACTATGTCATTAAGAGTCACAATCTATATTAAATCAAAGTGATTCTGACAAACGTTTAACGACGTATTAAAGATTAAAGGAGTCACAGTTACGACTATTGTTTAATGACGATTATGGTTTATTTTGGTAACAACGTTAATGTTAAAGGTGGTCTATATTTTTTTACCTACCTCGAACTCTGCTTCGTTGAGAACCGTGTCCGCTGACGCCATTAATTTGGGCCTTTTGGCCGCCCTGAGATTGGGTGCCGCCGCCGCGGCGGTTGCAGACCTGGGCTTCCGCTTTTTTCTCACTTCCCAGCGAAGTTCCTTTGGGAGTCTGTCGAAATCTGCAAAAATCCGGTATAACAGATAAAACCAACAAATTAGAGGGTTTGTCTAAAAACGATAAATGGGGAGATAGGGTGGCGGTCGACCTTCATATAAATCATACGCCAATCATATAACTTATTTTATTATGTTTTATAAAATAAATAATAATTAATGAAATAAGTTTTAAAGATAATATAGTGGAATTACATATGGGAGGCAAATTCTAATAACGGAATATTTTTCTAGACCGGCCGCGTGCACAACTGGGCTTCCGCTTTTTTCTCACTTCCCAGCGAAGTTCCTTTGGGAGTCTGTCGAAATCTGCAAAAATCCGGTATAACAGATAAAACCAACAAATTAGAGGGTTTGTCTAAAAACGATAAATAGGGGGAGAATAGGGTGGCGGTCGACCTTCATATAAATCATACGCCAATCATATAACTTATTTTATTATGTTTTATAAAATAAATAATAATTAATGAAATAAGTTTTAAAGAGTAATATAGTGGAATTACATATGGGAGGCAAACTTCTAATAACGGAATATTTTTCTAGACCGTGCCGCGTGCACAAGTGCACAAACAAAGTATGTGCAGACCTGGGCTTCCGCTTTTTTCTCACTTCCCAGCGAAGTTCCTTTGGGAGTCTGTCGAAATCTGCAAAAATCCGGTATAACAGATAAAACCAACAAATTAGAGGGTTTGTCTAAAAACGATAAATAGGGGGAGAATAGGGTGGCGGTCGACCTTCATATAAATCATACGCCAATCATATAACTCATTTTATTATGTTTTATAAAATAAATAATTAATAAAATAAGTTTTAAAGAGTAACATAGTGGAATTACATGGGAGGCAAACTTCTAATGCGTGCACAAAGTATGATAATAATTAGCTGCAATTTTCCTTTGAAAAATAATAATTAATTACCAATGTTAAAAGATGTTTCTTACCGGGTATCCAAACTTCTTTTTCTTGCTTTTTGTATTTGTCTGTGTAACGATGTAAATCTTTTGCAACGTTTTTTCCAGCCGCAGTTGTCGCATAAAAACCGGATTCTTTACATTTTTTACCCTTTCATTATCAGTAAAGTAAATTACTAGCATAAGCATTTCTATACAAAAGTAATCACGGTACCAGATAGATGGGTGGTTATACAAATACGATAAATTGAACTTTGAATGTTAGTAGGAGTTTCAGGAAGGTATTTAAAACCCCAACTAAAGTTCGTAAAAAAAGAAAAAAATGTCGTTTTAGGTGCCATTTAGGTGAAACTTTTGATGCGTCATTTAAGACAGGGAGGGGGTCAAAACCTCACCAACAGTAGAACCACCTACTAGATTTTAAATTGCTTTTTATTTAGGTTAGAGACAGTGGCATGGCCAGGATTTCATTTGGGGAGGGGTCCGGGGAGGGAGAAATACTAAC
>JASAMX010029017.1:0-13572 GCA_030248175.1 Microlaimidae sp. YZB2_3
AGAAAACATTAAGATTGTTAGTTTTTATGGTTAGTTCAGGGTAAATTAAGACTGCAGAGAAGAGCCCTCTAAGAGGGGATCAACCCTCCTTTTTGTGGTGTTCACATAAAATAAAATCAAAAAACATTTAAAAAATTGTTTAGAATTAAAAACAGAAAAATTATATTGGCTAATTTAAAATTAGATGGTCATAAAACAAAAGCTTACTGGATTTTACATTTAAAAACCAAAAAAGCAGGGTCTACTTTATTAGGGAAAGCACCCCAGAAAACCCCTAAATGCTATTTTGGGGGTGGTTGGGAGTAAAATAGGGGCTATTGTGAGAGTTATTATATAAAATCAGCACCCCAGAAAATCCATATGTTTGGGGTGGATGGAATTTAAATGGGGCTATTGTGAGAGCGTGGTGCTCCCCCCAAATAAAGTAACCACCCCCCCCCCGCTTTGAGGTTTCCAAATGTAAAAGCAACAACAGAAGTTAATATTTCAAATAAGCACCCCAGAAAATTCCTTTGTTTGGGGTGGATGGGATATATATGGGGCTATTGTGAGAGCGGGGTGCTCCCCCCAATAGAGTAAACCCCGTTTTGAGGTTCTCAAATGTAAAAACAAGAACAGAAATCAATATTTAAAATCAGCACCCCAGAAAATCCCTATGTTTAGGGTGGATGGAAGTAAAATAGGGACTATTGTGAGACTGTGGTGCTGCCCCCTCCCCCTATAAGATAGACCTTCTTTGGAGGTTCTCAAATTTAAAATCAACAAAGGGAGTCTATATTCACAATCAGCACCCAAGAAAACCCTTCAATGGTATTTTGGTTGTAATTGGGGCTCAGAAAACATCAAGAAAAACCTTATTGGCCAGTTTTTAAGTTGATTGAGCGTAAAACAAAATTTTACTGGAATACACCACCCCCCAAAAAAAAAGATTGGGGTCGCCCTCCATTTAGAGTTTTCAAAAGGACAAATCAAAAAATGGAGTTAAAAAACCCCACATTTGCCAAGTTCTGTTAATAATACAGTGAATTGAAACCCATAATTTATGTTGTACTATCCATGCTCAATGTGTCCACAACTCTAGTGAAATTGAGTGAAAGTTTGTCCAGTAAAACCGTTTTGGCCCTTTTCTTTCTTTTTTTCACGCTTTAAAATATTTATACAACAGGGGTTCCAGTGAGCACCCAATGGACGCCGCTGTACAAATGGAGATTTTTTACCGTCACCTACGCGGAAATAATTCATATTTTACGCAAGAAAAATAACCTTTTTAAAAATCATTTGATTAGTATTAAAAAATAAAAGAAAATACTAAAAATAGTTTTTGTAGTTTTTGGGTACACCACTTTAAAGAAATAAATCATTTTAAAAGGTGTTTTATCAATTTTAAAACTGGGGGCAAAACTGGGGGCAAACTGGGGGCAAAACTGGGGAGAAACATCCAATACGTTTTTAACAAAAATTTTTATAGCATACAAAAATTGTAAAAAGAAGTTTTACAGTTTCATTTTTTTTATTGTACGACTTTGTTTTTGCAATGGTTTTCAATTTTTTTGATGGATTTATGTTTTCCATTTATAACAACAAAAATTTATGAAACCCTGAGTTTAAAAAAATAACAAAAAATATTGACTTGCTATAATCGTTTAGTGCTTTGCCAAACAGTGGATATGCAGAACAGATGGCCAAAAAATACTATAATGGAAGCTTAAAAACAGTCGAGAATAGCTACAGTATATATTATCAAAAATATATAATTACAGCAGTTAATATTTTTGTGTGTATATTTTGTAGATTTTGTGTTGGTGTGTTTGTCAGGGTGCGAACCCACTTTTTAATGTTGTCATTGTACGTGAATACGCTTGTTTGTGATGTGTGTGTGTGTGTATGTGTTTGTGTGTGTGTGTGTGTGTGTGTGTGTGCGTGCATGGGTGCGTGCGTGTGTTGTGCGTATGCGCGCGTGTGCGTGTGAGTGTGCGCGTGTGTGTGTGCGTGCCTGTGTGTGTTTGTGTGTATTAAAAAAGAAGGTTAAAAAGGTTAAAAAACACCGAAATAAATAGCTATTCATATTGTAAATGAATACCGAGTCCTGCAAACGTTTTAGTGTAAGTAAAATTACGGATTTGTCTGGTTTATTATTCCTCGTGCACGTGCCTTTATGAGTACATTTGTATGATTTTTATATTCTCGACTAGTTATTTATATTAACTAATCACTTCCTATATATATTCTATATTTTTGGTATCGTTGACATATTCTACGATATTTTATTGGACTCAGTGAGTGAGGAAAAAATGAAAACTTCTAATAGCCAGCTGTTTGCAACGTAAGTTTTCAAAAAATTAGTTTTATAGACTAGTTCGGAATAAGCGTCTTTTACTGTACGAGAGAGGGTACAAAAAGAAAAAAATAAAATTTGAAAAAATCTTAGCTTTCTTAGTTTCTTAACTTTAAAAATATACTTCATACAAATTACTACACGATGACAGGGCCTGTGCCAGGATTTTTGAAAGAAGGGGGCCAGACTCTAGAAAAATGAAAACGGAATATAAATGCGGCGCTTCGCGCCGCATTTTGCGCCGCGGAGCGGCGCCAGGCGGACGCGAAGCGTCCGCCAAGGGGTCTGGGGGGTGTCCCCCCAGCCGCCGGAGGCGAAATTTTTTTATTTAGCATTTAAAATTATCAAAATTAGGGCTTAAAAATACCTATTTACATTGAATTCAAGGCAGCCAGGCCGGCAGAACCACTTTTGGCATACCCCAAGAAATAAGGTAGGGAGAAGCAGGGCTCATAATGAAGTTACCTTCGCTTTTACCTCCCCCCATCCCCCCCCCCAGCCCTACCTCATCTTCCTTATTTTTTACCCCGGCCAACCCAGAAAGGGGGGCCATGGCCCCCCTGGCACAGGGCCTGCACGATGATATGTTTCACTATGTTGAAGTACTGTAATATATCTGTTTCTGCTAAATAATTTTTTGTTTTTTAATTAAACGTCACAATAGTTTAAAATCACCACTAAAATAGTATTATCCTGAACAGTGATTTTGAATTAGTAAAAATAAAGATAAAATTTGTGCTTTTAAACTAATTTTAAACCTACATAGTTTTTTTAATGTTTTGCTTGTAAAACTATTCTAAACTTAAAAATTTATTTTAAAAAATCCATTCCAAACTTTTAAATTAAGCATTTTCTGTAATTGAAACATTAAAAAACTGGGAAACAAGCGCGCCAGCAGCGCCGTACCTACGAAGCGGCAAAAAACTAAAAATCCCCAAAAACTGCTTTTGCTTTTGCAATATTTAAAAAGTGTTTAAGAAATTTTAAAGAGAAGGGGTCGATATTTTAAACCAATAAATATTTGAAATATTTTAAACCGTAAAATGTACTAGTCGCTCGCTGTTTCTCAATTTTCCCTCTACATATGATTGGCGCTATTAGTTATGTACCCTCTTCCTAACACTAAAAAACCCTTATTCTGAACTAGTCTGAAAAAAACTGGCAGGATCGTAGTGATGGGCGGAACTTCAGAACCGCCGGAACCGGAATTGAGAGTTTACAAAAAACCGGAACAGGAACTGGAACCGGAATTGAGATTTTAAACATCCGGAACAGGAACCGGAACCGGAATTCCAAATTTTGCCCGGAGCATTCGGAACCGGAACTTCCTATCACACTTCGAAACCCCAGGAACACTGGAACCGGAACCAAACCCGGAAATGAGTTTTTTAAAAATCCCGAACAGGAACCGGAATTTTACCACCCACCGTTACCAAATTTTTTGAGTTAACTAGTGCATTGGCTTGTTTAATTGTTTTTGGAAATTAAACTGAAACTATGAACAGCACTCCATAAAAGTAAAGAATTTTATAACAATAAATTTAAAAAAAGTACAATTTCATATTATTTACCGACTGGGGCCTGTTTCATAAAATACTGGTAAATTTTGCAAGTTTGTAAAATGGAGAAAAATACAAGTTTTTAAAATTACTGACTTGTAAATTTTTAAACAAATAAAAAGATGTTTTTATATGTGTTTTTTATATAGATTTTTTAATATATAATTTAATATTAGTAATATAAATAATAATATATTTAATTTTTATATAGATTTTTTATATTTTTTTATATATAGATTTTTTAATATACCTCCACAAACCAACAAAAAAATAATTCAAATTTACAATGGTATTTTTATTTGTATTTTTTAATTGTATTTTTCACTTGTATTTTCACTTGTATTCAAGTTTTTTTACAAACTTGTAAAAAATCAAGTGAAATCGTAAAGTAAATTTTACCCTACTCGGAGTAAGGTAAATTTTTCTTTTGAGAACTTGTGAAAAATTACAAGTGGCCAAAGTTTAAAACTGGAATAACTTTAAACACAAAACAGCTACGTACATGAAATTTTAAATAGTTTGCACATGGCATATAATCTTTTTTTCATTTCAAATTTCAACGCAAATGGTTCAGAATAAAAAAAATTACTGATAGACTTGTAATTTACGAAGACCAGTATTTTATGAAACAGGCCCCTGTTGTCGAATTTTTTAGCAGTACTGTAATGGTTCGAACACTACCGATGTTGTCTAATTTTGAAGTATTACGGTTAAAGCACTGTAAAAAATCAAATTTACATATCGCCCAAAACGCATAATTCTTTTAATACCAAACCGATCAAGCTGAAAATCAAAAATACTTTAGCAGTAGCTAGGTTTTTTTATTAAAGGAGCAGTCTCCTTTAGGCGATGTAGGAATTTGATTTGCGTTGTGACAGTGCTCCTTTAACGCTTTAACTATGTTTTATGTTTTTGATTGAAACGGTTTATCTCGCATTACAAACACCTCTGTACACCAAAAAATTATACGGGGTACTTTTATCAATTTTTACTTTTAGTCGTGTTTATATTCATATCAAAACCCTGACCAGGCTGATTCCAAAACTATAATTTTGGTCGCTTTATTTTTTTACTTGGTTACAAAAACCTTAAGAATTCGGGAATTGGAACTTGGAATTTGAGAGTTTTGACGGGTTTTTGAAGCATAATAAGAAATAAGGTAATAATAAGAAATAACTAATTTAAAACTATATATTAGAATCAGCTCAGTCAGGGTTTTCAAAAGAGTATTAGCACGACTAAAAAAGTTAAAAAGAAAAAAACACCCCAGATTTTTTGGGTACTAGCACATTTTTTTAAATATTTTTGATAATAAAAATGTCATAGGTTTAATACGATATGTTACTTGTCTGCGTAAGAACAGTTTTAACAAAAATTGAATTTTTAAGGGGTGTCTGGAAATTTTATTTAAAATGTAATCAAAAGTTAAAAAAACAAAATTTTGCATAAATCCGCCCTCGGGCTCAACACTGACTCTAACCTTTTTAAGCAATATTCAAAATAAACACTTTGTGTCCCAGTGAATAAACAGTTTTTGAAAAAATTGTAAAATTAAACCCCTTGTAAAATTAAACTCTTCGTAGCAACCATCAGCCTCTCGGATTTTTTTTTGGGGGGGGGGGGCGGTATAGAGGGGGTCAAATTTTAGGGGGGTGTCCGGCAAGAACCAAATTTTGAGGGGGGTGTACCCAATATTTCCGCGCTGCCTTAAAATGGGCTTAAAACGCGTAAAAAAACGTAAAACCAGCTTATAAACGCTTTAAAACTGTGTAAAATTAAAATAAAACCTTATTGCAACTTACAAATTTTATTTTTTAATTCTTTTATTAATAATGTGTTTTTATATTCTTATAATTAGATTAGAAATCATAGTTTTTTTAATAATTACGTAATAATAGAATAATAATATTATTGTCTTGAGTATAAAGTCAAGTATCACAAACTTTTTAATCCATAATCTTATATTTAATTAAAGATTATATACATACATGGGCGTAGCCAGGGGGATCTAGATACCTCTTTTAGGTCAGCAAAGGGAAACATTTGGGGTTTGACAGACCCCCCTCTTTGCAGTGGCGTGCCCAGGATTTCATTTCTGGGGGGGCGGTCTGGGGGCACTACTAACCCTGAAGGGGGGTCTGGGGGCGGCAGCCCCCCAGATATGGGGGGTCTGGGGGGCGAGAGCCCCCCAGCGGGGTCAAGGGGCGGAGCCCCTTGTCAGGGGGTCCGGGGGGCAGAATGCCCCCCGGGGGGAGAAAATTTTTAATTTAAGGCGCTAAAATACACTTGAAATTTTAATTCCAGATGATACTTATTACAAAATTTAAGGTTTCTTATACCTACACATTTAAAACATGCGTTTAAAACGTTAATTAAAGGATAATAGTGTTTATAGTAGTTTTATTAAACTGTATACCTTAACTACTGAACGGGATAATCGATTTGTAATTGAAAAACTAAGATAAATTTATCAATTAACAATTAACTCTCCGCGCGAAGCGCGGAAAATTTTTTTTTAGTCGTTTTAGGGTAGTGCATTTAATTTCGGCACTTTTTCGTTTTTCCAATGTAACTTTTCACTGTATTGCCTGATTTTTATGTTTGATAGCTCATTTTAAAGCTTTTACAATATTGCTCGCGTCATAAAAAATTCACTGTAGGAACGTTGTTTTTTACTTAATTAAATCAGTTTTTAAAAAAATCGAAAATTGCCGAAATTAAATGTATGCATTTAATTTCGGCACTTTACAAACAATCGATTGTTTCTCAGTCAAAAAATCATCATTTTCAAAAATTTAAAAACCTATTATTATCTCCAGGGGCCTGTTTCATAAAATACTGGTCTTCGTAAATTACAAATCTGTCAATAACTTTTTTTATTCTGAACCATTTGCGTTGAAATTTGAAATGAAAAAAGATTATATGCCATGTGCAAACTATTTAAAATTTCATGTACGTAGCTGTTGTGTGTTTAAAGTTATTCCAGTTTTAAACTTTGGCCACTTGTAATTTTTTACAAGTTCTCAAAAGAAAAATTTACCCTACTCCGAGTAGGGTAAATTTTTCTTTTGAGAACTTGTAAAAAATTACAAGTGGCCAAAGTTTAAAACTGGAATAACTTTAAACACACAACAGCTACGTACATGAAATTTTAAATAGTTTGCACATGGCATATAATCTTTTTTCATTTCAAATTTCAACGCAAATGGTTCAGAATAAAAAAAGTTATTGATAAACTTGTAATTTACGAAGACCAGTATTTTATGAAACAGGCCCCAGACAGTTTTCTTTAATTTAAGCTTTTACTTGTTGTTCAAGGTGTAACTGGAAAAAATTTACAGCCAAAATGCTAAATGGTATCAAAATGAGGAAAATTTGGGAAAAAAGTGCATTTAATTTTGGCACTTTTTAAAAAGACCCCCTTAATCGAGTTTAAGTGCAGTGCTATGACTCCTACACATTTCAACGTTGTCTTTTAACTATTTACAACTACAATTTACCACCCGACCACTAAATTCAACCCGTTTTTACCTACAGCAATAGTGTGCCGAAATTACACTATTTTGTTTTATAACGATTGCTCACCACAGACGCAACGTAGAACCACGGGGGCTAAAAATTCGGAAAATAAACTAAATTTTACCAGGACAGTTTAATTTTTAAACCAATTTGTTGCGTAATCATGAAATGCCCATGTTCTAAAAATGAGTAACATTTTTTTAAATTATAAATCACACAATTTCACACAAAAATATCATAACATAACAAATAAAAAGCTCACGACAGTCATCTACATAAAATTATCTCTCATTTGAGCTATCAAACGTCGTATTCCGTCTAGGATTACCAAAGATATAGTCCAAAATCAAAAATGCCCAATTGGGAAAAGTGCCAAAATTAAATGCACTACCCTATAACACTTAAAAATTTTTCTCCGGGAGGCGAATTTGGGGGGGGGGGTGTCCCCGGAGGGGGGGGTGTCAGCAAAATCCGAAATTTTTTTTTTTGGGGGGGCTATAACCATACATGGGCAAGTTGGTCCGGAGTGGGCGGGTTAAACCCCAAATCGAGGGGGTTTAAAATCCGAGAAACGCAAAATACCCATTTCGTTTTTATTTTCTGGAGTGCATTTTACCCATATCGTTTTTCAATTTTGAAGGAAAAATAGGTAAAAAAAGCTAATTTTAGGCCAAAAGCCTTTTTTATTGCATTTTTGAGCTTTTTATTGCTTAAAATATTCATTTTGACCTCAAAACTTAAGTTTGGAGGCAGTTAGAAGTCATTTTAAAGACATTTTTTCTTTATTTTTCCAAAATTGGGGGGTTAACCTTTTTTTCCCTCTTCTCAGAATTTCGGTTGGGGTTAACAACCCCCCTGTGCCCATGTAAGGCTATAACCATAAATCGGTATGGAGAATTGGGGTGTTAACCTCCCCTCACTTCACCTGCCCACCCACGCCCTTAATTCTTCATACCCCACTCAGAAGTAAGGGGGGAGGTTAAACCCCCTAATTTTAATAAAATGAAAGAAAAACATGTTTTCAAACTGATTTCTGACTGCTCCAAAAACATAAATTTTGAGGTCAAAATGAGTGTTTTAAGCAACAAACAGTTCAGAAATGAAATAAAAAGGCTTTTTGCTCAATTTTAGCGGTTTTTACCCATTTTTTCTTCAAATTAAAAAAGAACAATATGGGTAAACGTTAAATACACTCCAAAAAAATGATATTGGTACAATGTGTTTCTCAGATTAACCCCCCCCCCGTAAATTGGGTTAGGTTACTTGCCGGACCAATTTGCCAGTGTATGGTTATACCCCCCAAAACCAGACCCCCCCCCTCGGGGGACCCCCCCCCCCCCCCAAATTCGCCCCTCCCGGATTTTAGTGTATAGAGTAGTGCATTTAATTTTGGCACTTTTCCCAATTGGGCATTTTTGATTTTGGACTATATTTTTGGTAATCCTGGGCGAAAATACGACGTTTGATAGCTCAATTGACAGATAATTTTATGTAGATGACTGTCGTGAGCTTTTTATTTGTTATGTTATGATATTTTCGTGTGAAAATTGTGTGATTTATAATTTTAACAAAATGTTCCACTCATTTTTAGAACATGGGCATTTCATCAATGCAATAAATTGGTTTAAAAATTAAACTCTCCTGGTAAAATTTAGTTTATTTTCCGAATATTTGGTCCCCGTGGTTTGACGTTGCGTCTGTGAGCGACCAAATCGTTATAAAACAAAATAGTGTAATTTCGGCACACTATTGCTGTAGGTAAAAACAGATTCAATTGGGTAGTGGTCGGGTGGTAAATTGTAGTTGTAGAATAGTTGAAAGACAAACGTTGAAATGTGTAGGAGTCATAACACGTCATTTAAACTCGATTAAGGGGGTCTTTTTAAAAATTGCCAAAATCAAATGCACTTTTTTCCCAAAATTTCCTCATTTGAATACCATTTAGCATTTTTGATCCAATTTTTTTCCATCTACACCTTGAACGACACCTGAAAGCTTCAGTTGAGGAAAAAACTTTTTTTGTTCTATAAGTCTAAATTGAGTAATTTTTAATTAATTACAGTTTTTGAATAACTTTTTTTATTTGAAACCATTTGCGTTGAAATTTGAAATGAAAAAAGATTATATGCCATGTGCAAACTATTTAAAATTTCATGTACCGTAGCTGTTGTGTGTTTAAAGTTATTCCAGTTTTAAACTTTGGCCACTTGTAATTTTTTACAAGTTCTCAAAAAAAAAACTTACCTTACTCGGAGTAGGGTAAATTTTTCTTTTCAAAGCTTGTAAGAAAAAATTACAAGATGGCCAAACCTTAAAACTAGAATAAACTAAAAAAACTCAACACTTCCGTAAATGAAATTTTAAATCGCTTGCACATGGCATATAATCTTTTTTTCAGTTTCAAATTTAAACGTCAAATAGTTCAGAATAAAAAAAATTATTGACAGATTTGTAGATTTCCCGAAGACCACTATTTTATGAAACAAAAAAAAATTAACAACAATAGGTTTTTAATTTTTTGAAAATGATGATTTTTTGACTGAGAAAACAATCGATTGTTTGTAAAGTGCCGAAATTAAATGCATACATTTAATTTCGGCAATTTTCGATTTTTTTTAAAACTGATTTGAATTGAGTAAAAAACAACGTTCCTACATAAAATTTTATGACGCGAGCAATATTGGGAAAAGCTTAAAATGAGCTATCAAACATAAAAATCGCGATACGGAAAAAGTTACATTGGAAAAACGAAAAATCCCGAAATTAAATGCACTACCCTAAAACGACTGAAATCCGCGCGCGGAAATTAATTGTTAATAAATTTATCTTCGTTTCAATTACAAATCGAGTATCGCTCCGTGGTTAAGATTATACAGTTTAATAAAACTACTATAAACACTATTTATCCTTAAATTGACGTTAAACGCATGTTTTAAATGTGTAGGTATAAGAAACCTTAAATTTTGTAATAGGGTATCATCTGGAATTTGAAATTTCAGTGTATTTTGGCGCCTTAAATTAAAAATTTCCCCCCCCGGGGGGCATTCTGCCCCCCGGACCCCGTGACAAGGTGCTCCGCCCCTTGACCCCACTGGGGGGCTCTCGCCCCCAGACCCCCCATATGCTGGGGGGGCTGCTACCAGACCCCCCATATCTGGGGGGGGTATTTTCGCCCCAGACCCCCCTTCAGGCTTAGTAGGGCCCCCAGACCGCCCCCTCCCCCCGAAAGGACATCCTGGGCACGCCACTGCAAACAGGGGGGTCTGTCTAACCCCAAATGGTTCCCTTTGCCGACCTAAAGAGGTATATTAGACCCCCCCCCCCTGGCTACGCCCATGTATGTATATAATCTTTAATTAAATATAAGATTATGGATTAAAAAGTTTGTGATACTTGACTTTATAATCAAGACAATAAAATTAATATTCTATTTTTACGTAATTATTAAAAAAACTATGGTTTCTAATCTAATTATAAGAATATATAAAAACACATTATTATTAAAAGAATTAAAAAATAAAATTTATAAGTTGCAATAAGGTCTTATTTTAAATTTACACAGTTTTAAAGCATTTATAAGCTAGTTTTACGTTTTTTTTACGCGTTTTAAGCCCATTTTAAGGCAGCGCGGAAATATTGGATAACCCTCCCTCAAAATTTGGGTCTTGCCGGACACCCCCCCCCCCCCCTAAAATTTGACCCCCTCTATCCGCCCCCCCCCCTCCCAAAAAAAAATCCGAGAGGCTGATGGTTGCTACGAAGAGTTTAATTTTACAAGGGGTTTAATTTAGATTTTCAAAAACTGTTTATTCACTGGGACACAAAGTGTTTATTTTGAATATTGCTAAAAAGGTTAGAGTCAGTGTTGAGCCCGAGGGCGGATTTATGCAAAATTTTGTTTTTTTAACTTTTATTACATTTTAAATAAAATTTCCAGACACCCCTTAAAAATTCAATTTTTGTTAAAACTGTTTTACGCAGACAAGTAACATATCGTATTAAACCTATGACATTTTTATTATCAAAAATATTTAAAAAAATGTGCTAGTACCCCAAAAAATCTGGGGTGTTTTTTCTTTTTAACTTTTTTAGTCGTGCTAATACTCTTTTGAAAACCCTGACTGAGCTGATTCTAATATATAGTTTTAAATTAGTTATTTCTTTTTATTACCTTATTTCTTATTATGCTTCAAAAACCCGTCAAAACTCTCAAATTCCAAGTTCCGATTCCCGAATTCTTAAGGTTTTTGTAACCAAGTAAAAAAATAAAGCGACCAAAATTATAGTTTTGGAATCAGCCTGGTCAGGGTTTTGATATGAATATAAACACGACTAAAAGTAAAAATTGATAAAAGTACCCCGTATAATTTTTTAGTTGTAAAGATATTTTTGTTAGATTCTAAATAAACCAGGGGCGATCGAAAACATAAAACATAGTTAAAGCGTTAAAGGAGCACTGTCACAACGCCAATCAAATTCCTACATCGCCTAAAGGAAAATGCTCCTTTAATAAAAAAACCTAAGTACTGCTAAAGTATTTTTGATTTTCAGGCTGATCGGTTTGGTATTAAAAAAATTATGTGTTTTTTGGGCGAGAGTATGTTAAACTAATTTTTTAAAGTGCTTTTAACCGTAAATACTTGAGAGTAAGAACAACATGAGTAGTGTTCGAACCATTACAGGTACTGCTAAAAAATTCGACAACAGGGGCCTGTTTCATAAAATACTGGGTCTTAGTTGATTCCATTACTATCAGTAATTTTTTTTATTCTGAACCATTTGAGTTGAAATTTGAAATGGAAAAAAAGATTATATGCCATGTGCAAACTATTTGAAATTTTCATCTCCATCACCTGTTTTGTGTTTAAAGTTTCTCTCCAGTTTTAAACTTTGGCCACTTGTAATTTTTCACAAGTTCTCAAAAGAAAAATTTACCTTACTAAAAATAAGGTAAGAATTAAATTATTTCAATTTAGCTTGGATTTTTTTTACAAGTTTGTAAAAAAAACTTGAAAACCACTGAAAATACAAGTGAAAAATACAATTAAAAAATACAAATAAAAATACCATTGTAAATTTGAATTATTTTTTTGTTGGTTTGTGGAGGTATATTAAAAAATCTATATATAAAAAAATATAAAAAATCTATATAAAAATTAAATATATTATTATTTATATTACTAATTTTAAATTATATATTAAAAAATCTATATAAAAAACACATATAAAAACATCTTTTTATTTGTTTAAAAATTTACAAGTCAGTAATTTTAAAAACTTGTATTTTTCTCCATTTTACAAACTTGCAAAATTTACCAGTATTTTATGAAACAGGCCCCAGTCGGTAAATAATATGAAATTGTACTTTTTTTAAATTTATTGTTATAAAATTCTTTTCTTTTATGGAGTGCTGTTCATAGTTTCAGTTTAATTTCCAAAAACAATTAAACAAGCCAATGCACTAGTTAACTCAAAAAATTTGGTAACGGTGGGTGGTAAAATTCCGGTTCCTGTTCGGGATTTTTAAAAAACTCATTTCCGGGTTTGGTTCCGGTTCCAGTGTTCCTGGGGTTTCGAAGTGTGATAGGAAGTTCCGGTTCCAAATGCTCCGGGCAAAATTTGGAATTCCGGTTCCGGTTCCTGTTCCGGATGTTTAAAATCACCAGCCCGGTTCCAGTTCCTGTTCCGGTTTTTTGTAAACTCTCCATTCCGGTTCCGGCGGTTCTGAAGTTCCGCCCCACCGCTACGATCCTGCCAGTTTTTTTCAGACTAGTTCAGAATAAGGGTTTTTTAGTGTTAGGAACAGGGTACATAACTAATAGCGCCAATCATATGTAGAGGGAAAATTGAGAAACAGCGAGCGACTAGTACATTTTACGGTTTAAAATATTTCAAATATTTATTGGTTTAAAGGCTCGACCCCTTCTCTTTAAAATTTCTTAAACACTTTTTAAATATTGCAAAAGCAAAAACAGATTTTGGGGATTTTTAGTTTTTTGCCGCTTCGTAGGTACGGCGCTGCTGGCGCGCTTGTTTCCCAGTTTTTTAATGGTTCAATTACAAAAAAAACTTAATTTAAAAGTTTGGAAATGGATTTTTTAAAATAAATTTTTAAGTTTTAAAATAAGTTTTACAAGCAAAACATTAAAAAACTATGTA
>JASAMX010029020.1:0-15158 GCA_030248175.1 Microlaimidae sp. YZB2_3
TCATTTTACATAATCCTCTTTGAGACCTTTCTGTACATTTGTATTTCCGTCGTAATTCTTTAAAAATTTGTTATTTTTTTAAATAAATAAATAAACACCTTCTAGTTTTTTATAATATTTGCAAAATTCAAGATTTTTTCCTATTAGGATTTTAATAGTTAGGATTTTTCTGCGAAAAATATAACGCAACAGTTTTTTTCGCAACAATTTTTTTTCTCAGAGCCCTGATTAGGGCGTGCCTAATTAAGGTCGTTGAGAGCCCTAACTAACGTGCTCTTTAATTAGGGGCTACATATTTGTCAATATTCGGTAAAACACAAAGTGAACAATTTAAAAAAAATAACATTTTCTTAACACAGCAACATAAATTTACCAACAAAAAATTAGAAATATCAAAATTGCGGCAATAAGTAAATAAAAATTTTGTAAAAGTTTGCTACATTGTTTGGTGCAATCTTTTTCATATTTTTCAAAAACTAAAATTCAATGCAACGCAATACAATTCCGAGTTCCTCACACCCTTCTTACCTTTTTGAGAAGCGAATCTGTTACTGCCATACTCCCATGTTATGTCGTAAGGAAGGACGATTTTCTTTCTCAATTTCTCCTCCCTTTCGTCCGCTTCAGGGCCCTAAAAAAACTTTCCAAGGCGTATTTATTTTAATTAAGTCAAGATACTAAAGGTCAATTATTTAATGCTTACTGTGCAACCGCTTCTCTTAACCTACTGCCGTACTCCAAAGTGATGTCACATACGGAAAAACCATGCTCAACTTCGCGCCCTACAAAACTTTCAAATAGTTATTTTTTTGATAAAGAGGGATACGCGAGGCTTATTACTCAACGCTGATTATACAACCACATACTACACATAACAATTATATCCCGACATAGATTTGTTTCAATAGCAACTAGAGCTTTGGAGCACAAGATATTCGTTCTGTCACTACGCCAAAAGCCTACTACATACCTATCTTGTGTGAGGTGGAACGTCCCTTCCTGAAATGATCATTTATAATTTGTAACTTGTGTAACGTGAAACGTCTGTTACCGACATAATAATTTATAAATTGCATAAAAAATGTAATAAAGTAAACAAAAAATATCCCTATGGGGCAGTAGCAGCGCTTTGGATTGAGAAAAGTAGACCTGGCATTCAAAAAAAGACCCAGGTTCGAATCTCAGTACTATCATTATTTTTCTCTCTCCAAAAATAGTTTGTTTTATGTTGCGTCCAATTATGGGTGCCACAAGGGGTAGCCTCACCGCGCCATAGGTATAAAATTTGCTTAAATTTGCTTGCGGAGTGCTACGTCAAGTGGTGTAAAGCTGATATGGTTTTTTAAAAAGCTTAAAAATTTTAAAAATACTGAAAAACATGTAGGCCCGGTTAGAAATTAGTAGAAAAATACCGTTAAATTCGCAAAACAAACACTTCGTAACAAACAAAACATTACACCTACGTGATTTTCCTATTTTTTGTATATTTGACTTTACTTTCAATCCTAAGAAAAAGCTGTTAGTCGTTAAAAATCTAAAATCAATAAGGTGGGCCAAACAAACAACGAAATAACCTAAAAGTTGAAATATTTCAACTTGCATTTTTGACACATTGAACTATTCTGTGGACATCTTTTGAACTGTCCAATGGACACTTTTGGATAAATTATGAACCAGACTTAACCTGCCTCCATGCCTCTGCCTTGTGAACTATCTGTTTCACTAATAATTGCTACATCCTTCCTGCTTTTTAGGCAATTTTTTGTGGACCTATTACAAAAAAATCTTTTTAGTTATTGAAACTTATGGTTGAGTTATAACTGGCTGACTCTGAAAATTAGAATGCAGACATAAGGGGACCAATTAAAATTGTGCGGTAATGACTTTTTTTTAAAAAAAAACAAATAAGAAAGCAGAATTTTTTTAATTCCACCTTTTTACAAAATAAAAACAAAAATTAATCAACTTTAGCCCTTAAAAAGTTTGCATTTAGGTTACAAATTAAATAAATTAATAAATAATTATTAAAATACAGTTTTTAATCTTTGTTATTAATGCTTTTTAGTGAAAAATTTTGAATGTTTTTGTTGTTAAATAATCGATTAAATACTGCAAATCTCGCGGTCAGCTAAATTTTATTTGCCTATAATAAACGTGCATTTATTTTTTAAATTTTTTTTTTCGAAACATAGTAGATAATAGTCGAATTGGGGAATTTCACAATTTACTATTTTTTTTAAATTTTCAACGCAATTATAATCATATGCTTTTTAGTAAAAAATGCGTAAGGTAAATTTTTTTTGATTGAATTTTATTTAAAAGACGCTTGCACACGATTGTTTTTAAGATGTGATATGATTTTTGTTCTGCATTCTATAATTATTAGTTTGCTATAAATAAATAATTATAAACAGAAAATTAGGATTAAAATTATGTAGAAAGTGACAAGTGTTACTTCTGTGTGTTTTTATACAGTTTAAGCAAAAACATTAAAAATGTTATTTTACAATAAGATTTGGGCCTAAATAAGCTAAAAAATTAATTTGTTTTTATTTATTGCTAAATACTATAATTATTAATAATTAATTATTAACAATTAATTAATAATTATTGCTTATATAATTGCTCAATCCATGAAATTCCATGAATGATTGTCTCCTAAATTTTCTAAATTAATTTGTCTTAGCGGCTGATCTGTCTTTAGCGGCCTTGTAGGAATAAAAGCTCATGAGTTCACGCAAATTGTAAAACATGAAAAATTAAACCAAATTTACCTTACATTTTTGTTTTGAATTACTTCAATCATTTATTTTGCATTAATTTAAATTTTGGTTTAAGCTTTAGGTTTGCACTTTATTATTTATTTTATTTATTTTTACTTTTGACATTCGTTTTGACAATTTCGCTCAAAAACCAATTTTCTTTTTTTGGTTTTTGGGTATGTTCACGTTTCATGAAAATCATGATAATTTAACAGCATGGCGGCACCTACATGAAAAAATCATTCATGAAATTTTATGGATAGGGTCAGACAGTCGTTTATTTATTAAATAATTTGAAAGAACTCTATTAATCAAACTTAAAGGTAACCAAAACCTAAGCATTTTTTATTTTCAAAACTTTCAAATATTTATTTATTTATTTTTAAAAAATAAAAATATATTGTAGGGAACAATAACCTTTTTAACCTTTTTTTTGTATTGAAAAAAAATTCTTTGCGAAAACCAATTATAACTCTATAGACGAATAAAACCTAGCTGACCTTGCAGTATTGAACCGATTTTTTAACAATAAATTATTTAAATTTTTCAGCAAAAACGGTTTAATATTAAAGAATAAATATCAGAGTTTAACAATTATTTATTAAATTACTCAATTTGGGACAAAAATGTAATTTTTTTAAAGGAATAAACTTGTCTAATTTTTGTATATTTTGTTAAAAGTGGGAATTAAAAAAATTTATGCGTTCTTATTCGTTTTTAAAAACACGAAACCACACAATTTTAATTGGTCCGATCATGTCTCTCATATAAACCTATGAAATCTGCCAGATATAATTTAACCATAATTAAGTTTATTTAGATTGTTTTAAAATACAAGTAGCCCGTGTCAGCCATACGACTGACAAATAATTATATCTGTATTTCTCAGATTAATTTGCTAATTTCTCGAAATTCAATCCTTTTATGATAATTTCCTGAATTGTAAGCTTTGCAATGCTATCTTATTTAACTCCCTTCTCAGTTTGTTTAGGAGTTAGCACGGATGACCTTTCCGTCGTTTTGGTAAAATTGGTTTTCCCAGCATACAGGTGTCCATGTTATTTTTTTTAATTTTAACCCCCCTAGTGGGGGTTAAAATAGATTTTAACCGCCCTAGCCCCCGATTTTAACCCCTTTAGCCCCTCTGGTGAAAATGTGTTTTCCAGATTAAAATTGTCCATGTTATTTCTTAAACATTAAACCTTTTTATGACATTCCCCAAATTGCAAGCTTTGCAATGATACCTCATTTAACCTAATTTATTCTGCGGTTGGGGAGAAGGGTCCATCCCCCTTTTGGTGAAAATGCGTTGTCCAGTATAAAGAAGTTCATGTTTATCTTTGCAAACACACATAATAATCTGGCTTTTAATTGACTAATTCTTTGACCAATTCAAGTTCAAGCCAATTCCACGACAAGAAATTTTTCAACATCCAAACTCCATAGGGCCCCCGTTTTTCAGCAAATGCGTTGTCCAGCCTAAGGATGTCCATGAAATTTTTTTAATTTCAACACCTTTATGACATTCCCCGATCCATACGCTTTGCAATGATATCTCATTTAGCCCAATCCTTTGTCTGGTTGGGGAGGAAAGTCGTTTCCTATTTAGTAAAAAAACGTTATCCAGTATTAAGATGTCTATGTTAATCATGGGTGGCGCGGGAGCGCCACGGGGCGATTTAGCCCCGTGGCGCCGCGCCAACCATAATTAGAGAACGTGGGTAAATTTTGAAATTCAGAACCTTCTTCTTCTTCTTCTTCTTCTTCTTCTTCTTATTATTCCAACGCTCCATTCTTAAAAACGATATTCCTCATTCGTTACTGATTGATAAAAAATAAACATAGGCTCATTAGAAAGAAGAAGGAATTACGCAACTTTCTTAGGAAGCACTTTTTTCATTTAGGTCCTTGTTATCGATTTATTGATCAAAATAAAAAATTGAAAAATAGACAAATAAAAACTCCCAACCGCACAATAACAGCCTTTTGGCAACAATAAGGATTGTACAGAGCAGACAACCAACATCCCCTCATAAAAACCGCACAAAAATAGCAGACCGGTTTTAATTGGTGGCAGAAACGGCGCCAGTTCCCAGCGCCATCTGCTTCAACCGCGCGGAAAACGGCAAAAACAACAGAGTACTTTTTTTAATTCTTGCATTACTGATGACAAAATTAATTCAAAGTTTTATTTATTAAAAAATAATAATAAGCGTCGGTGGCGCGGGAGCGCCACGCGCTGGTAATCATCGGTGGTGCGGGGTGCCCATTGCAATTTAACCCACGGCACCGCGCCAACTATACTAAGACAACGTGAGTAAATTTTGTTATTCATGTTCATCATCTTATTATTATTATTATTATTTTTACTTTAAAAATTATAATTGCAATCATTGGCGCACGGCATCGCGCCAACTATAGTTAGAGAACGTAGGTAAACTTTGTCTGGAGCGCATCTGCACCGCACTAACTATAATTAAACAACGTGGGTTAATTTTGTAATTTAAATTCATCTTCTTCTTATTATTATTTTTTATTTTATCTCGGCAACGGAATGATTATAAACATATGTCATTGCGCAGCTAAAACTATAGTTTATTAGGCTATTTTTTAATTTAATTCAAAAAAGTGGTAGACTAGCCTTGAAAAATGCTCTAAGGATAGAGCAGGAAAAGGGGCGATTTTTCCCCGGGCGTATGTTTAGACAGAAAAGATGTAGACTAGTCTGAGATGGACATTATGTGGACTATAGGAAATTTGCATTTGGTTTGGCCAGCTGCTCACTAAATAAAAATTTCTACGATTTGATAATGATTTGTTTATACATTGATCTAATCACACAGCACTGTTGCATTTTTTTTTTAGTTTGATGAAATGTCAATTGAAAAAATCATACTCACAGCAATCTTTGACAAGCGCGAAATCGCCACTTTTTCAAATTTATAGTTGTTTCTTAACATACAAATATAACCTTCTAATTGAAAAAGTGGCGATTTCGCGCTTGTCAAAGATTGCTGTGAGTATGATTTTTTCAATTGACATTTCATCAAAACAAAAAAAAATGCAACAGTGCTGTGTGATTAGATCAATGTATAAACAAATCATTATCATATCGTAGAAATTTTTATTTAGTGAGCAGCTGGCCAAACCAAATGCAAATTTCCTATAGTCCACATAATGTCCATCTCAGACTAGTCTACATCTTTTCTGTCTAAACATACGCCCGGGGAAAAATCGCCCCTTTTTCCTGCTCTATTCTTAGAGCATTTTTCAAGGCTAGTCTTACAAAAAAAAACATCACATTCTGGTTTTACACTGGCAACTTACTCTTATCAATTAGTTCGAGTCAATTTAGAGACAAAAAAATTTTCAATTTCCAAAGTCCATAGGTTCCCCCTCCCCTTTTGTGGAAATGTGTTATCCAGGTTAAAGATGTCCATGCAAAATTTTTCTAATTTTTACCTTTCTTATCACATTCCCCGGACTGTAAGCTTTGCAATGATATCTCACTTAGCCCAATCTCTTTGTGGCTAAGGAGAAAGGTCTTCTTAGTGAAAAAAGCTTTGTCCAGTATACAGATGTTCATGTTCAGTTTTTTACAAAAAATATGATATTCTGGCTTTACATTGGCTAATTACTCTTACCAATAAGTTTAAGGCAATTCTTGGACAAAAAATTTTTTAAGTTCCAAAATCCATAGGGTACCCCCTCTGGTGAAAACGCGTTGTCCAGTATAAAGTTGTCCACGTAATTTTTTTTAAAATTTCAACCCCCTTACGACATTCCCTGGGGTATAAGCTTTCCAACGATACCTCATTCACCTTAATCCGTTGGGTGGTTAGGGAGAAGTTAGGGAACACACAGACAGACTCACAGACACACACACATTACGTCTATTTATATATAGATATAAATGTGTCTACATATTTACATACATTATTGAGTATTTTTTATGTCAAAAAAACGCAACACCAAAATTTAATTTAAACTGACTGCTTTTTACAAAATTTTAATTTTCAAAAATCCAAAAAAATTAATTTAAACTGTAAAAAGTGGATAAAAACTGAAGAAAAAAAACACTAAAAATTTATCCATAGCCCGTTTTTTGTTACAGTTTTAGATTCAATATATTTTGAAGCTAATCAATATATTAAAACTGTTTTCTAAAAAACCGTTAAACTTACTTTTAAGTTCATTGTGAGCATTAATTCACAAAAAAGCAACACTAAACTTTAGTTTCGACCTTGTAGCTCCGAAAAACGTTATTATTAAAAACAATAATAATACTTACTGTCAAATCCATTTTTTTAAGAGGTGCGATTTTACTGGTAGTAAAATAATAGCCGGTTTTAAGAGGCTACTTTAAGCAATAATACCCTACCTGAGGAGGCTTTCTTTGCGAGATAGTTACATATTATTTAACCGCTCAAAAAGTACGTTGGCAGTTTTCAGCACCCCAATAGTAAGATATTATACCGAGTAACAGTCAGTAATGGGGCAGCGCATTTAAGCACTTTAGAAACTTGAAATCCTAAGAAATGGTTTTTATCATTTCAGCGAGAAAAAAACAATATAAATTAATTTATTTTTTAGTATTAACGACACTTTCCCTTATTTATTATGATACTTGAACCAGTATTCTTTTTAGAGAACAATGCATTAGCATCATTCATTTGGTTTCAGAAAAATTTGTCTCTTATTTAAATCTTTTTGCTTTTATAATTAGTTTGTCTCGGATTTACCCGCGTTACAAGTTATTCAATTAAGCGAACCCATATAAGCACCAAGAAATCTTATTTGAGACAGTTTAACAAAAAAAGAAAGCAATTTCCCGAATGTTTATGCAACAAGAAATGTAGCTGTGTTTTATTCCTTGTAATAAAAACTCAAAAAAATACCAACGAAAATATGATTTTCGAATTCAACATAATTTTATTAGGGTACGCCTTAAATGGGGCATGTTTTAGTTTTTGAACACTAATTATTTTAATTGGACCTTGTCTGTAAATATTTGCCTCTTATTTCGGTGCACCTTTACATTTATTTGCAAAATAAACATAGTGCACGCACTCCGCTTTATCACCCCTCCCTAAACTCTAACGATTTTTGTTGTGTTTATGTTTTTAACTCTGCCAGTCAATACAGCAAAGCAATAAAGATTTATTTTAGTTTTAATATAATAATTTATAATAAAAAATATTAACAAAACCGACAAGGTATTCAAAATGTTTTTTGTATCAAAATTTCGTGCTCCGGTTTGAGCTCCTTTATTTTCATGCTAATTTTTTGAATAGTTAAAGAATAAATCATGGATTTATCCCCGTGGCGCCCCACGGTATATTATTTTTTCGAAATATTTTTTGTAAACTACATTTGAAAAAAATAAAAAAAGTATTAAAATTGTACTTAAGCAAATTTTAAACCTATTTCAAGGTAAATAAGCTTAAATTACACTTTTAACGTGCAGGGCTGTGTAGCTTTGTTCGCTTCAGATGTTTGGAGCTTTAGGGGCATGATATATAGCAGTAGGAAGATTAGTACAGTGGGTTCAAAAATGATTGAAACTGCAAAAAAATTTCCGGTCACAATCATTTTTGACAGGCTTTAGTTCGAAAGCGTACCTATTTTTGCGGTACATTTTAACTTCTTTACGGGGCTGTTTAAATTCCTCAGAAAAAAATGGGTCGGGCAAAAGACCACAAAACCGGTCAGCTTACTAAGACGTTTTGTGACACTTAATATTATGCACATTTGCTATTACTATTCTACTTTTTATTTATGATTTAAAAAAATTACTATACTATTTGTGATAATGTATAAAAAATAAAATATTAGCACCATACATTAATTGTTTTAGTTGCTGTTGCAAATAATAGTTATATAAATGTGCACCTTAAAAAATTTACTGGAGACAACTTTATTCCAGTGATTTTCAACTAATATTTGTATTTTAAACAAAACTATTTGTAAAAAGTCCCAATTGTTTTTCACAGGAAGTTTATTTTCTTATTTATTTGACAGTTTTTTACGTGCGAGTACCATAAAAGAAACCCGAATAGATTTAGCAAAGCTTTCTAAGTAAACTTTATGTCATTTTTCAATTCGGCATCAAAAACTATCGTTAAATATATTCCGGTAAGGACGGCTCTTGAACCTGCCTCCGGAAGATTAGAGGCAGGTAGGAGGAAGGTAAAACTGCCTCGGAGGCAGCATGGAGGCAGGGTGGAGGCATAGTGGAGCCATTTAAAACTGCCTCGGAGGCAGGTAGAAGGCAGGTGACCCTGCCTCCTATGTTGACGCATATAAAGGTTAGGAGGCAGGTAAGAGGCAGTTAACACTGCCTTGAAGGCAGGTAGGAGGCAGGGTGGAGCCAGGTAGGAGGCAGCAAAGTTTTTGATGGAGGCAGTTAGAAGGTAGGTAAAACCGTTTTTCCCAATTCAGGGACCCCGTCCTTACCGGGATAAAATGAGCTGGATTTAGAAAAACTAATGAAAATATGCATAGTGTAACAGACTTAATTTTCCAGAAGCGTCTAACTTTTTTTTGTATATTCATTTATAACTAACTATTATGTTAACTATATAACTAACTATTATATTTACTATTATTATTTTCAGATTTATATCAATCTAGATCAAATAGACTGATTTCTTTTAAAAAAAACTTACCACTTTGAAAGACATTAGGTTATAATGTTTATTTCACTTCTTGAGTTTTGAAATATAAACTATAAAGCACACGACAAAAACTGAAATTTAGGTACGCCTTTTTTTAAGTCTAAAAATTAAATTTAAGAAAATCCCCAAATAACAATTCATGTAAGACATTTCGCAATTAATCATTACTTCTCAAAGTCAATTAGCTGCAACTTTGTTATTATGAACCAATTTTAAAAATTCAAATAATTATCATTTTATGTGGGTTTTAACAGACAACACGATGGTGGTTTCAAAATATTGTATCTGGTGTATTTTTTTGTAATTTTATTAACTATTATGTTTGAATTATACCTGGCTAAACTCGTAAAATTGTGAGGTGAAGACCAATTAAAATTGTGCGGTTATAACTTAAAAAAAACGCGGAACAAAGAAATTTTTTAATTCCGTTCATTAACAAATTTTACGAAATTCGTGAATTTCGGCTGTTAAAAAATAACATTTCTGTTCCAAATTATTTATTTTGACAAACTATTTTCAAATAAAAATTAATAAAAAAACAACAAAAAAATTGTAGAGAACAAGAAAAAACCCATAAACCCTTTTTTGCTCATACAAAAACGGTATGAGCAAAAACGGTATGTACATTATAAAAAACGGTATGTACATTTAATGGGTTGCCCACGACTCGCTCCCGCCGACTCGCTCCCGGCCCAACTCGCTCCCAGCCCAACTCGCTCCCGACCCAACTCGCTCCCAGCCCAACTCGCTCCCGACCCAACTCGCTCCCGGCCCATCTCGCTCCCGGCCCAACTCGCTCCCGGCCCAACTCGCTCCCGGCCCAACTCGCTCCCAGCCCAACTCGCTCCCAGCCCAACTCGCTCCCGACCCAACTCGCTCCTGGTCCATCTTTTTTTTTTCATCCCTTATATACTTTCCTATATACTTTTCTTACTTTTTTATACCTAGTGTATAATTGATTTAAAACTGAAAAATGAAAACCCACAGCAATTTTTGACAAACGCGATATCTACAATTTTTTAATTATCGAAAATTAAAGATTGTTTATACGTTATTTGCCTAAGCCTAAGCCTAAGCCGGGAGCGAGATGGGCCGGGAGCGAGTTGGGTCGGGAGCGAGTTGGGCTGGGAGCGAGTTGGGCCGGGAGCGAGTCGGCGGGAGCGAGTCGGGCCAGACCCACATTTAATATATGCTTTATTGTTAAGTAGTCGATTCAATACTGTAAACTATCAAGGTCACCTAGCTTTAATACACAAAAATCAAAAATAACATTGTTCTTATTATCATATAAATAAAAATTATTTTGGTTTTTATGTTTTTAGGAGCCAAAAATTAACTGCAAAATATATTTATTGTTATTTTTTTAAAACAGTTTTTAGAATTTTTTAAATTTTAATTCCCAGGTCTGCATTAAAATTTTGTGTATGTCCTTAAAATTTTTAATTTTTTCTGTTGTGTGTGTATTTCATAATTTTTGTTTTGGGACTTAGGACTATAAACTTAACACTTTAAAGATTTTTTTTTCGAAGTGGCAAATTTTTTAAAGAGAGTAATTGTTTGATAAATTTTAATAGGACATATTGCACAATTCGAAAGCAACCATAAATTAGCATTTTCAAAGTTAAATCAGTTACCCATTATATAGTGAAAAAAATGGATTTTACTTTTTCTACAAATCATAACCACAGAGCTTTAAATTATCTTTGAAAACCTTTTTTAACTAAACCTGCTTTACAACTGGAGTTCCAAATTTCGTGAAATAGTGACAAAATGTTCTTAACTTGCTGACGGAAAAAATTGTATTTTTGAACCATGGGTTCGATTATACTACTATCCGAAACTGTAGCAATAAGATTGGTAATTTTTATATTGAACTAAATAAATTTATTTTTTCACCAAAAACTTTTAAAATTTTAAAATTTCCTGTTCCAATTGCCCAAAAAAGTTTTGATATGAGAGTAAACAACCTGATTGGGGTCAATAAGAAGGATTAAACTGAATTTTTTTTATTATTTTTGGTGTACTATCAACTTTTTTTTTGCGCTGTCATGTAACCATTTTTCAGTCCACTTTTACTCCCAAGTTTTACCCTCAGTGTTTTGATCTTTCTTAAATTTTTTTTCTTACTGTTTATGAGAAAGCTCCATGCAATTTTAAAGTTTTAGTTTGATAATAAAATTTTGCAGTTACAAAGACCCTACAACTACTTTCTAAATTAAATGCTTTTTTTAATTTAATTTTGATTTTATACACTAAAGCTAACGTCTTCCAGGCTGAAATTAAGGGCGTAACCTCTCTCCGCCAGGAAGAAATAAACAATAAACCTGTGAGCGAGAAAATTTAAAAAAAAGTTTTCAGCGGTTATGTAACCAATTATTATTTAGTTGCGTCATGTGTTTTTCTGCACGTGATATTTTCTTAAACAACTAGTGGTTACTTTACCACTTATCTATTTTCACCCTGATAGAATTTATCTTTAGTATTCCACTTAAGACAGGTCTGAAGAAACACATTTTTAGAAATATAAAATTGTTTAAAATCTATCAACCTGTATGAAGGATACGTAAAATGCACAACGCAATATACAACCGCTAAGAAACACTTTATTTTTGTATTCTTTGTACGACATTGTATTTTTAAAATGAGTAAATAATAACAATAATATTTTTTCGTTTTGTTTATTGTGCATTCAGTTTCTCAAAATAGTGATTAACCATCTGTAGAAAAATCTGGTTTTTTAGTCGGGCTATTGTTAATGAAATGATTTATGTTAACAAATACTTATCAAATATAATATAACATAGCCTCTGTTTAAAAAATTTAAAATTGTGAATAAATGTGAAATTAGCTGAAAATAAGATTATTTTTTTAAATATATATTTTTTTAAATAAATATGAAAGATGCTTTACTTTTTTTTTGGTGTCAAACCAAATTTCGACGATAAAGGTACTTTGCTAAAAACTTGAAACATTTGTATTTTGATTTATTTTGAAAGATTTTAAAGTCAGAAGTTTTTTTATTGTGTTTACGCTTAATTATTCTATTCAAAGCTATCAACGAAATCCTACTTCAGTTATGCTTAGTTACAATGTTTGACTTCTATTTGCCTTTTTTTATGCTTGCATACAATGCATAGAAAACCTTATTCTCATATTATCTGCCCATGGCTCTCACATGAATATAAATATTTATAGCATATACTATCGTGTTTATGAAAGCACATTTATAAATTTTAAACTATAATATTATTTTAATTTGTCAGATTATGTTAGCTATTCCAGCTTTTTCAATGCTTTGGATTTTTTTTATTTCTTCGATAGTCAAACATAAGTAACTCCGCGTAAAAAACTTAAAAATATATTGAACCATAAGACTATAAAGAAAATTATTAGTTTCTTATCGGAAAAGGAAAAAAAATTTGCAAAAGACCTTTTTTGTAAGTGTTTTATCGATTAATTGTTTAAAACGGTGATTTTTAAAAAAAACCAAACTTACATTGTACTACATAGGTGATCACAATGGAATTATACAAACTTCGATGCATCCGATCGAAATTCCGTTCAGCCTTAAATTAGTAATTAGAAACTTATTTAATTTTATATTATGTTTTAAGCTATTGTATTCGCATTTTCGGACTATTTTCTTCTTTTATAAAGTTTTAAAAAAAGTTAAGTTACAAAGCATTTTTGTTAAATAACTCATTGCATCTTCCTTTAATTATTTATTAAATTAAACCCAAAATAGCACTGCATTCCAGGGGGTAGTCCAAAACTCTAAAAAACGGAGCTCTGGGGCTTGAAGCTACTAAAGCATTACTAATCTTTATCTTTATCTTTTTACCTAAAAATACATACAACCGGGATTTAAATCTCCTTTTGTTTCTTACACTCGTTTTTAATTTTTTTTTCAAGCTAGTAGATATTAATTTACAAAAATAAATTCTTAACCTAATAATTTACGCAATAACACTTTTTGTATTACATATTAGACTTTTTTCTTAGATTTATACTTTGTAGATTGGCGCATAGTTTAATTATAATCGTGAAACGATTTATTTTGATCTGAAAGCTTTGCCAAAACAGTCATTCAACGGTCTCAATTATACGACTCAATATTAATATTTTAAAACAAAGTTTCAAATAAAATAATATGACATTTCCATTTCAAAGGGGAAAGCCGGCTATTATTTTAAATATATAATTTTATCAGCAACTTTAAGAGCGAAATACATTTTTAATTAAAGATGGGTCTGAACTCGAAATGGGTCTGAACCTGAAGTATAAATATTGTAATAATCATATGCTTTTATTCATTTATTGTAATTTTTAGGTTTATTTATAGATAAAAAAATCAAACTTAGCTACTCTATTAACTTAAATATTATTTATCAATTGTTCAAGTAATATAATATTGATTAGACGATCATTTAATGTTTCCCCTTCCATCTTTTTGCTATTTTAAAACTTTAATCTTAGTGTACCGAAAGGAAAATAAAATTATACCCAATTCTTTATTAAAAATTTTTAATTTATTATCACTTTTGAGTAGTCATCAGTTCAAAAAAACATCTTCAAACGTAATTTTTGATAAATTAAGAAAAAAATTTTCAAAACCATTAATAATATTTTGACAAAAAAAATTTCAACGGTTTGTGAATCTGGAGTAAAATTGTGACACCGAAGATAAAATCAATTGCAAAAAATTATATCCTGTCCTGTCTATATATACTGTCGATCGATACCGGATCTTTAGTTTAATTATACTGCACTAAATTTAGAAGTAACGAAACTTAAATTAAGCTGTGTACCAACTGAATTTTAAAACTAAAACAAGTATTACCTTTGTTAAAAATATTTCAACGTTTAAATTTTTTAGTAACCTAACAAAGAGCAATAGCCTAATTTCTTTACTAAAGAACTATTTAATTTGTGAATAATTTTAACTTTTTTACATAAAAGACTTTTAAAAGTGTGACCAATTAGCGATTTATATAAAACAATGTTAACACATTTTTTAAAATATTTTTTCTAAAATTCCTTAAAAATAAATTTTTGTATCTTAACATGATTCTCATTTTTTAATTAGCGCTTAAATTATTTTGAAGTTACGCTGAGACCGTTTTAATTGTCGTTGGTTTTCTCAGCACACCCAGAGTTTTTAGAATTATCTATAAATTGTGCATCTATCTTGATATTAATTTCATTAAATTATTTTGAGTATGGCAAAAAATGATTGTTAACTAAATCAGCTATCGTACAAACAAACAAGTATAAAAAGAGTATTTGTTCAAAGCGTAAAAAAAATATTTTTTACTTTATTCGAAATTTCAAAAGAACCGAAAACATTTCAATAGCAAGTTATTAAAAAGCGCTTTTTGAATATTAAAAACGTGTTTGAGGTATGCTGTAGTGTACAAGTATTCTAAATATTTTAAAAATCTTAATCTTACAATTGTTTTTAGATTTAAAAGTTTAATTTTTCGCTGTTGTTCTTTCTCCCGTGGGACAAGCATGAACTAAGCTTTACTTATACAATTTTTCCGCCTTGATTTTCCCCTGAACCCAAAAGAATCGGCGGCTAATATCGGAACGGGCTAAAAAAGTTGAAAAACAGTTGCGCGATCGACTTTTTGCGGGTTCCATCCGGCCAGCCCGTGGCATCTTAGAATTCCTCGAATTTTGTTTACAACCGACGTTACTTCGCTCGCTTTCGCACTGT
>JASAMX010029022.1:0-26393 GCA_030248175.1 Microlaimidae sp. YZB2_3
AAATTTACGTTTTTAGAAGAAAATTTAGTAAAAAAAGTACCTAAAATTTTCCCGAGGGGGGAGGGGGGAGTCAGATTTCAAATTCTACAGGTGGGTCAGAGGTAAAAAATTCGGAAATTTGGGGGGAGGCGGGTGCCATGGATTTTCGTTTAGGGGGAGGGTCTCAAAATTTCGAGGTTAGGATGGGTGGACCTGCCTGCCTGCCTGACCCTGCCCCTTTTCTCACCTATGGTTGAATGAAACTCTGTTTACTGGCAAAGGACAACAACATGATAAACGATGAACCTGGCAAAAAAAGGTTAAAAGCGATTTTTTTTGTGAAAACCCCTAAAAAAATCCGGCAAGATTACCATGTATGCTCAACTTATTGCCAAGTATGCCCAACTTTTTGCCACGTATCTTGTCTTATCTGGCCAGCCCATATTTAGAAATTGTTTGAATAACTAAAATTCAGTAGTTAACTATTTTATTGATAACTGGATAAAATTACTGTATTAATTTTAGCTTAGGGCTACCAGTATCGATGCACCGGATTTGGGTCCCCTGTGGAAACTTCCAATTACCGTAGTCGTTCCGGAACAGGTGTCGGACACTGTACGTTATACGGTAGAAAAAAAGAACGTAAAGTCCAAACCCAACATTTACCACCGCTTGTTTCTACACGTCCCAGAAGGAGCCGATTGGGCCTGTAATTTTTTTTATTTTAAAAAATAATCACGGATTATTGCACTTTTTGATTTACGTTGACATAATTTAATTAAGATTTTGTTTTCCATAACTTTTATATCTTAATTATTTGTGTTACTATAAAATAAGTATTTTTAGTGAAACATTTTAAAAAAAACTGCCTTAAGGGGATCTGTTTAAATTTACGGGAGGTGCAATCGTGCATAGTTTTTCCATAGTTTTTGACGAAAAGTTTTAAAGAATTCTATAATAAAATTTCGGTAGACAGTATTTTTATTACACTCCAATTTAATAAATACCTGCAAATTCTAATTTTTTTATATTTTTATCGTATTTTGTTAATGTTAATGGCGTCAAAAAACCATTTTATTTGTAGTAAAATAGGAATGCGCCTACTTTTTTTATACCTTTTTGTTTTTTATGCACTAAATAGTATTTAAAATATTAAAACTATTCTAATATTCTGGCTCTTTTTTAATTGCACAAGCAGGTTATTTTTAACGTCAATACCCTAATTTAACTGCAGAGATTTGCTGCATAGTAAAAGTTATTGCTTTTAGTGTTAAAGCTTACCAGTCACGATCCTGAAAAATACAGTCGTTTTGTTTTGCATAGTATTCAGTTATTACCTCAAAGAAGTTATCGTTCTACTGAAAGCTACAAGGTACGAGTTTTAATACTATCTTTGTGTTCTATTGCTCCTAGCCTCAAAAATTTTGGAACTTCCTCTACAGAAAAATATCCAGCTTCTCCTTTTTCTTCCACTTATAAAAAAAGTAGGCGCATTCCTATTTTACTACAAATAAAATGGTTTTTTGACGCCATTAACATTAACAAAATACGATAAAAATATAAAAAAATTAGAATTTGCAGGTATTTATTAAATTGGAAAGGTAAATGAAATACCGTCTGCCGAAATTTTATTATAGAATTCTTTAAAACTTTTCGTCAAAAACTATGGAAAAACTATGCACGATTGCACCTCCCGTAAATTTAAACAGATCCCCTTAAGGCAGTTTTTTTTAAAATGTTTCACTAAAAATACTTATTTTATAGTAACACAAATAATTAAGATATAAAAGTTATGGAAAACAAAATCTTAATTAAATTATGTCAACGTAAATCAAAAAGTGCAATAATCCGTGATTATTTTTTAAAATAAAAAAATTACAGGCCCAATCGGCTCCTTCTGGGACGTGTAGAAACAAGCGGTGGTAAATGTTGGGTTTGGACTTTACGTTCTTTTTTTCTACCGTATAACGTACAGTGTCCGACACCTGTTCCGGAACGACTACGGTAATTGGAAGTTTCCACAGGGGACCCAAATCTGGTGCATCGATACTGGTAGCCCTAAGCTAAAATTAATACAGTAATTTTATCCAGTTATCAATAAAATAGTTAACTACTGAATTTTAGTTATTCAAACAATTTTTAAATATGGGCTGGCCAGATAAGACAAGATACGTGGCAAAAAGTTGGGCATACTTGGCAATAAGTTGAGCATACATGGTAATCTTGCCGGATTTTTTTAGGGGTTTTCACAAAAAAAATCGCTTTTAACCCTTTTTTGCCAGGTTCATCGTTTATCATGTTGTTGTCCTTTGCCAGTAAACAGAGTTTCATTCAACCATAGGTGAGAAAAGGGGCAGGGTCAGGCAGGCAGGCAGGTCCACCCATCCTAACCTCGAAATTTTGAGACCCTCCCCCTAAACGAAAATCCATGGCACCCGCCTCCCCCCAAATTTCCGAATTTTTTACCCCTGACCCACCTGTAGAATTTGAAATCTGACTCCCCCCTCCCCCCTCGGGAAAATTTTAGGTACTTTTTTTACTAAATTTTCTTCTAAAAACGTAAATTTTTCACACATATTCATGTTTTTACACCCTTTCTACACCAGAATATTACTTTTTATTGAATAAAATGTTGTATTATCCTATAAAAAGAACAATTATTAAAGTTATTATGGTTTAAAACTGTTTTGCTTTGGACACCGTTCCCCACCTGACCCTCCTATCAGGGACGTAGCCAGGGGGGGGGCGGCCGCCCCCCCCCCGAAACGGTCGGAGAGGAGGAAAAATAAGGATAGTGGTTGGGCGGGGGGGGGGGGGGGCAGCCGCCCACCCCTCCCCGCCCCAAATGGTCGCCAGATAGTAAAATTTGGGAGTTTTGAGAGGCTAAAAATTCAAAATTTTCTAGCGCCTCGCTAATCCCTCGGCGCCAAACTTTAAAATAATTTTAGTACCCCAATGGACCCCCAAAAACCAAAAATTTGTTCCGCTTCGCTTCGCTCAGGGGTCACTTTCTATAGTATATATACATATATCTCGTTTTTTATGTTGCCTGATGCTAATGTTATTTCAAAGGTAGTACAATAATTTTTATAAGTAATACGTACTACACAGAAAGCAAAATAAACAATCATATTGGTTGATTTATGTACCTCCCCCTCCTAAATTTTCCTGCCGCCTATAGCATTGGCTCGGATTTTTTTCATATAGGTAGTTTTTTCATGGAGCCGAGATGCTGCTCATGTGCTTTGGTTTACAATGTGGGTTTAGCCAAGGGATCTGAAACTAACGTCTCTAAATTCTTTTTATGTAAAATCCAGGCTCTGCCAATGTGTGCTTATGTAATTTTTAACTAAGAAAACATGTTTTTACCGCTAAAAACATTAGATAATAGGTTATTAGGCCAAAAACAGTGTATTATACAGCTTTATCTACGTTTATCCCTGCTTTTTTAACGTTTTCAAAAATTACCGCCCCCCCCCCAAAATTTCGGGGGGAGGAAGGGGGGGGGGGCGGAGCTTCCCACCCGAAATTTTTTTTTGTACTACAATCCGCCCTTCCCCCCAAAAAAATGAAACTCTGGCTACGTCTCTGCCTCCTCTCGATTTTAAAATTTTGCACCCCGGATCGACCCCACCCCTAAAAAGCTAGGGGGGGACTGGACCCCCCTGGGACCCCCCTCCTAGAATTCAAAATTCGATTTACCCCGGGTAACCACCCCCTAGCTTCCCGGACTGTTCTATCCTATGCATTCAACCCTGGTTGGTTCCGTCTGGCACACTCCTGGCCTGGCTCACCCCCTCTTCCCACTCTCGGAGAAGATCAGCAACCGCTGCGGGTTTCGCCCAAAGGTCTTCTGGTCCCAAGGTCATGTTAATGTGTATTCATGTGAGAAGATGTTGTGTTGTGTGTATTTGTGTTTTGCATAGCGTGCACTTTAGTGATGTGTAGAGTGTTGGGTTGATTTTGTGTAGGTAAGAGTAGAGGAAAGGAGATTTCCCCGTTGTGAGTTGGGCGAGGGTTCTCCTGACCCCGCGAGGAAGATTTCCTTCCTCGTTGTTTATTGCTGGTGCTTTTGTTTGAAGTATTGGGTTTATTGGAGAGTTGTTGATGTGGTTTGTGACTGTGTTTGTGTGGATTTGTTGTTTTGTTGTGCATGTCTGTTGGAATATTTGTTGTGTAGTTGTTGTTGTGGAATATTCTTTTTGAGCCTGTTGGGTGCAGGTTGTTGTGTTTAGTAGTTGAATGGATTGTTTGTGTACATGGCTGCCAATTTTGCTTGTTTTGCTTGGAGTTGAATGTGTGTTGGTATTGGGAGGACTTTAGCCTCTATGTGTATGATGTGTGTATTAGTAGTGTCTGTAGTGTGCCCTGTTGCGGCCCTGAGAGCAGTGTTTTGTATTGTTTGCAATTTGTTAATTTGTGTGTTTGATGCTGTGGGGCCACAACAGCACGTGGTGGGAATGCAGAACGATGCAAAACAACATCCATCAACGCATCGTTCTCAAGTCAGGACCAACTTCAAACCATCTATCAAATGGCACCTTTTCAAACCTGTGCACGGTCTAGAAATGCCCCCCCCCCGTTTTATTGGAAGAGTTGCCCCCCCCCAAAAAAAATGAAAAAGTACTTTAAAATTATGACGCCATTTTTGACCTATGATGACGCCAGCATCGCAAATTTTTTGCAGTTTTTAGCCTATTTCAATGTATTTAAAGCCATTTTAGACCTATTTTTACCTTATTTTCGCTTTTTTTTGTCCCTTTTTTCCCTTTTCCCTTCTTTTTTCTCCTTTTTTTCTTTCCCCCTGCTTGCCCCCCCCGTTTTATTGCCCCCTTTAAAAAAAGATGCCTCCGTGCCTCCCACTCAATAAAACCACGGGGGGCAGTGCACAGGTCTGCCTTTTTGCCAAGCTACAATCATAGGTGAGCACGGTCGGGGAAGCTAGGGGGGGTGGTTACCCGGGGTAAATCGAATTTTGAATTCTAGGAGGGGGGTCCGGACCCCCCCTAGCTTTTTAGGGGGGGTCGACCCGGGGTGCGAAATTTTGAAATCTAGAGGGGGGTCAGGTGGGGTCCGGTGTCCAAAGCAAAACAGTTTTAAACCATAATAACTTTAATAATTGTTCTTTTTATAGGATAATACTACATTTTATTGAATAAAAAGCCATATTCATGTATAAAAAGGGTGTAAAAGCATGAATATGTGATGAAAATTCACGTTTTTGGAAGAAAATTTAGTATAAAAAAGGTACCTAAAATTTTCCCGAGGGGGGAGGGGGGGTCAGATTTCAAAATCTAGAGGGGGGTCAGGGGTAAAAAAATTCGGAAATTTGGGGGGAGGGGGGCCCCCTAGATTTTCGTCTAGGGGGGGGCCAAAATTTCGAGGCTAGGGGGGTGGACCCCACCCTGCCCCCCCCCCTTTCTCACCTATGGCTACAATCCGAAACCCGCGCTCTGACTGGGACTTCAAATACAAATAAATCGTTCATCATCATTAAACATTTGAACGAATCGCCACCATAAGCGATGGGTTTTTTTGGGTCATCTATTCTTTTTTCCAAAAATTTTTAATTGCTGACAGACCTATTTTTACGGTGGAGAGGTTCGTTGCGTGTTACATTCTTTCACTGAAAGTACCCAATGGAATTTCAGTATCAATAAAATAACATTAAGGTTTTTGATAGTTTATTACCTAATGCAGAATTTTATGTCCTATTTTTTTCCAATATTCCCTCCAAATTTAGGAAGGCTCCAAAAATATACTATTTGTCAAACCACCAAACTAAATACCTCAGTGAAATGAACTTTTCCAGGAGACAGATTTCTGGGATCTACTTTAATGTTGAACTGTCGGCTCATGTTCATTAACTCCAAATGTGTCGGGTATTCCACCCAAGATGCATCACAGGACAGCAATATATGTTTACAAAAAGCCACTTTTAATTCGTTATCTAAAGTTAATTAAATAATTTTTTAAATTTGAAACGCGTTGCTAATAGTTTAACCATAAAGTATCAAGACATTATCATACTTAAAGCATAAAATCATGTCAAGCCAAACAAGCTAAATTATCTTTTCTCCTACAGTTACAATTATTCCACTATTTTTTAGGAATAAAAAATTATTATATTTTTGATATTATAGTATTAATATTTATTATTATAATAATCATTATTCTGGGATTACACTTTAACTCATTTGAATATTTTTTAATTTTTCTATTTTTTTCTATTTTATTTTTGATTAAAAATCATTTACTTTGTGAAAAATAAAATACACCAGAAAAATACAAACCGCAATTTTCATGAAAGACAGGTTCAACAGCGACTAGAATTTCCCTGGGTCTGCGAAGCTCGTGAAGCTCTCTGAGGTAGATACCTCTGTTTTTACCATCCACACTGACGTTGTAGCGAATTAATCCTATATTTAAAGACTTCCAATGTTGTTTGATATACTCCCAAGATTTACCCAACTAAAAAGAAATTTATAGGTATCTCAGCATAATAGCTTCTTAATTTTTTTTAAAATGAAATAATTCATTGTTCATAAAATTGTAGCCCGTAACACAAAATACAAACTAAAGCTAATAAACTTTGTACAATTCGACCCTTTCGTTGGTAAGATATTCATAAGGTATTTTTTTCAGTAAACGTAATTTTTCCACAAATTTAGTTTTCTATCAAAATTTAGAATTGTGATAATATGAAAATAATTACCCTCTCTAATTATGTATGAAAACAAAAAACCTGCACTAATCCATTCCCAATTGAGAACACATCGTCTGTTTCTGTACAAAAAGCTGTGTTTTCCATTGCCATTCGAATTAGATACGGCGATGTACTGATTTCCTCTTGTTTGGCTCCGGATATTAAACAAGCTACAATTAAAATCTTTGTTAATCTTTGTTGAAGCAAAAAATAATATTTTCAGAATTCACAATATAAATTGTTTTTTTTTTCACTGATCGTCACCATAACTACTATGACATTGGCGAGTTGTCATTACCAAAGTTTTAACTGGTTAACTGCAGTGGCGTGCTCAGGATTTTATTTCGGAGGGGGGCAGTCTGGGGGGTAAATACTAACACTGAAAGGGGGTCTGGGGCATAGGTGAGAACGGTCCGGGAAGCTAGGGAGGGTGATTACCCGCGGTAAATCGAATTTTGAATTCTAGGAGGGGGGTCCCAGAGGGTGCGGAACCCCCCCCCCCTAGCTTTTATGGGGGTCGAGTCCGGGGTGCGAAATTTTGAAATCTAGAGGGGGGTCAGGTCGGGTCTGGGGGGTAAATACTAACACTGAAAGGGGGTCTGGGGCATAGGTGAGAACGGTCCGGGAAGCTAGGGAGGGTGATTACCCGCGGTAAATCGAATTTTGATTTCTAGGAGGGGGGTCCCAGAGGGTGCGGAACCCCCCCCTAGCTTTTATGGGGGTCGACCCGGGGTGCGAAATTTTGAAATCTAGAGGGGGGTCAGGTCGGGTCCAGTGTCCAAAGCAAAACAGTTTTAAACCATAATAAGTTTAATAATCGTTCTTTTTATAGGATAATACTACACAATTATTGAATAAAAAGCGATATTCTGTTGTAAACAGGGTGTAAAAACATGAAGATGTGTTAAAAATTCACGTTTTTGGAAGAAAATTTAGTATAAAAAAAGTACCTAAAATTTTCCCGAGGGGGGAGGGGGGATCAGATTTTGAATTCTAGAGGAGGGTCAGGGGTATAAAATTCGGAAATTTGGGGGGAGGTCCCCCTAGATTTTCGTCTAGGGTAGGTAGGACCCCTAGATTTTTGTCTAGGGGGGTCCCAAAATTTCGAGGCTAGGAGGGGGAGGGGTGGACTCCACCCTGCTCCCTCCCTTTCTCACCTATGGTCTGGGGGCGGAACCCCCCAGAAACAGGGGGTCTGGGGCATACATGGGCAAGTTGTTTCGGAGTGGGGGGTTAAACCCCAAATTAGGGGGGAGTTAAAATCCGAGAAACGCAAAATACCCATATCGTTTTTTTCTGGATTGCATTTTACCCATATCGTTTTTCGATTTTGAAGGAAAATTAGATAAAAAACGCTAATTTTAGGTCAAAAGGTCCTTTTATTGCATTTGTGAGCTTTTTATTGCTTAAAACATTCATTTTGACCTGAAAACTTACGTTTTGATGCAGTTAGAAGTCATTTTAAAGACTTTCTTTTTTCTTAATTTTTCCAAAATTGGGGGGTTAACCTTCCCCCTCCTTGAGCGGGGGGGGGGTTAAACCCACCTCAGAATTTGGAGGGGTTAACCCCCCCCCCCGTGCTCATGTATGGTCTGGGGGGCGAGAGCCCCTCACTGGGGTCAAGGGGCAGAGCCCCTTGTCAGGGAGGTCCGGAGGCAGAATGCTCCCGGGGAGATAAAATTTTTAATTTAAGGCCCTAAAATAAACAAAAAAATTTAATTTCAGATGTTGTTGTTGTTGCATTACCCAGACCTGTGCACGGTCTGAGAAAATGCCCCCCCTGCCCCCCCCCGTTTTATTGGAGGATTTGCCCCCCCCCCCCCGTTTTAGTGCCCCCCCCCCGCCAAAAAATGAAAAACTACCCTAAAAATATGACGCCATTTTTGACCTATGATGACGCCATCATCGCGAATTTTTTGCAGTTTTTAGCCTATTTCAATGTATTTTAAGCCATTTTAGACTTATTTTTACCTTATTTCCGCTTTTTTTGTCCCTTTTCCCTTCTTTTTTATCTTTTTTTGTACCTTTTTTCTCTTTTTTTTTCTTTCCCCCCTGCTTGCCCCCCCCCCGTTTTATTGCCCACCGTTTCAAAAAAGTTGCCCCCCCGTGCCCCCCCCCCCATTTTGAAATTGCCCCCCCCCCGTTTTAACCCCGGGGGGGCAGTGCACATGTCTGATTACCGGAACGTTATTTCCCCTATGCGGATTATACAAAGGCAGGCGCTGAGACAAGTCAGGAGGGGCGAAAAAATTTCACCCCCATAGTTGAGACTATTTGTCCAACATTGTTTACAATGTTGGCAACCTTTACCGCTAGAGCGTTCACTGCGCGCAGTGTTCGCCCATCCCGAGGTCTTAGCTAAAGGATTTTAAGTCGCTGCCTGATTTTGATCTTACATTTAACGTCGTACATGAACAGCATAGGTGTTCCCTGCAAGGCCAATGGTACAGACACTATGGAGCTGCATTTTGTCTTTTAATTCCAGATGATACTTATTACAAAATTTAAAGTTTTTGTCCCTTTACATTTAAAATATGTGTTAAAAACGTTAATAAAACCCAAAAGGTGATCTGTCACAAATAAAAAAGTTTGTTAATGCTGGACGGATCCGGATAAAATTTGGAAGTGTTGTAGCTAGTGTTCTAAGAAAGCTAAATAGCAAATTTGAAGCAAATTTATTCAATATTAAAAAAGTTATTAGCAAACGGCGATATAGAGCAAAATGCACAACACACAAACACCAAAAACCACGCACTTTAACACAGTAACGGACGGAAAATCCGCTAAAACCACGAGGTGTATGTAATACCAATTACCGTAATATAATGCACGAATAATGTATGACGAAAATAAAAATCGCGTGGTATAGTTCGTACTGAGTTATACTAGGACATAAGTGATAATTTATAAGTGATAATAATAGTAATAATGATAAAGATAATGATAAATGATAATGATGAGTGCTAAGTGATAAGTAATAATAATAGGTGATAATTATAGTGCTTATGATAAGTAATATGATAATCATAAGTTATAATGAGTAATAATTGATAATAATAGCGATAAGCGATAATAATAGTGATAATCATAAGTGATAATGAGTGATAATCATAAATGATGAGTGATAACTGATAACGATAAGTGATTAGTGATAATGATGGATGATAATGAGATAAGTGATAATCATAATTAATAATGACCGATAAGTGATAATGATAGTGGTCATCATAAGTGATACTAAGTAATAAGTGATAATAATAGATGATAATAAGATACATAAGTGATAGTAATAAGTCATAATCATAGTGATTTAGTGATAAGTCATAATGATAGTAATAAATTGATAATGATAATCAATATCACTTATCATTTATCACTTTTACTATCACTATCACTGTTAACTTATCTTATTATCACTTATTATTAACACTTATCGCTTGTGTCATTATTACCTTTAATTATCACTTATCGTTATCACTTTTTACTCATTATTACTTATGATTATCACTATCATTATTGCTTATCATTATCATTATCAATTATCACGATTTTGATTTGCGTCATACAGTATTCCTGCATTATATTACGGTAATTCAGACCTGTGCACGGTCTGGAAATACCTCCCCCCGCTTTATTTGAGGATTTGCCCCCCCCCCGTCAAAAAATGAACAAGTAGCCAAAAATTATGGCCCCATTTTTGACGTCTTATGACGCCATCATTCCGAAGTTAAATTTTTACCTATTTCAATGCATTTTAAGCCATTTTAGACCTATTTTTACCTTACTTTCGCTTTTTTGTCCCTTTTTCCCTCTTTTTTTCTCTTCTTTTCTTTTTTTTTCTTTCTCCCCTGCTTGCTCCCCCCGTTTTGGAATTGCCTCCCCCAATAAAACCCCAGTGCACAGGTCTGGTAATTGGTATTACATAAAGTACACCTCGCAGTTTTACCGGATTTTCCCGTTGCTGTGTTAAAGTGCGTGGTTTTTGGTGTTTGTGTGTTGTGCATTTTGCTCTTTATCGCCGTTTGCTAATAACTTTATTGAATCGATTTGCTTTAAATTTGGTATTTAGCTTTCTTAGAACCTAAGCTACAACATTTCCAAATTTCATCCGGATCTGTCCAGTATTAAAAAACCTTTTTGTGACAGTGCTCCTTTAATAGTGGTCATAGTAGTTTTATTTAACATAATATGCCTTAACTATTGAACGGCATAATCGATTTGAAGTCAAAAAATTAAGATAAAGTGTCAATTTAAACTACAATCGAAGCGGGGAAAATTTGTTTTTCTGACTATTAATATGCTTTTGGAAGGCATCAGGAAATTTTCTGTATTAATATTAAACAAAATATTTTTTCTCTCCCAAATTCAAAAAACGTAAAGGTCCGCCTTACAAAAAAATCCGGCTTCGCCGGATTTCGGGAGGGGGGGATTATACCTGAGCATGGACTGGCAAGCTAAGGGGGGTGGCTACCCAGGGTAAACGGCCGTTTGAAAGCAATGGGGGTCCAGGGGGGGGGGTTCGCACCTCCCCCTAGCTTTAAACATTAAATCATTTAAACATTAAAATCATTTATTTAAGTTTTTTAGCACCACACTAATATGTTTTTTACTACAAAACTGTGTTTGTGACAGTAAATTTTGACCTAAATTCATACCTAAAATTTGGCTCGGAGGGGGGGGGGGTAGGGTGTCAAAATTTAAAAATTGGGAGGGAGCCCCCTAGATTTTTTTAAGGGAGGAGAGTCCGAAATTTCGAGGCTAGGGGGGGTGGACCGTGGACCCCACCCTACCCTCCCCCCTCCACCCCTATGCTCATGTATGGGAGGGAGGCGCCCCCCCCAGGGCACGCCACTGGTTAATTGTGTTGAACACTGCGATAGATAAAATTTACCTTAGAAAAACAATATAATGACTTGCAGCAACAAGTAGAAAATTTAAGTTATCTTACCAACAATCCCAGTTGCGTGCGGTGAGCTCATGGAAGTCCCGTTCTGCAATTGACAGCCTTTTAGAGTCCATTTAGGCACACTGGTAATGGCGCCACCCGGGGCACTCACGCCCACACCAAGAGCGCCGTCAGTTCTAAATTACATATTTATTTTTAATTTATTACGTAAATAGACGTCATTTTAATCTCAATTTAAATGAAAAAAAATTAACTTACAAAAAATATTTTATTTTCCAAAAATACTTACGTTGGCCCTCGGGCGGACCAAGGATAAAGCATCGGGGGGAGTTTTTCTCTTAAACTGTACATCGCTGACATCATTTCAGAAGACAGATACGCCCCTATACCTAAAAGTTTAGATTCGTATACCATAATAATTATGTATTTATATTTTAATATTATATCATAAGGTTGAAAAAAATATTTAACGTTTGAGAAACCTCTAAAATAGTAGGAATAAAATACTGATATAAAAAATGAATAGGAAAATACACTGCCGTATAAATTAGTTAACTTACCATTTTGGCGTGGCGTATCATTAATAAAAAATCGCTCAAAAACTCACCAAAACAAGCAGTGGTCGTGCTTCCTGGCGAGCCGCAAGTAGTTAAACCAGGTCCATTGTTACCAGCAGAGGAAACAAACAGAATTCCGTGCTTGAATACTGTATCTTCTAGGTATTTTACAATTCGACTAAAACAATGGAAAATGCTACGCCCGCATTAAATCTAAAGCCATCGAATTTAAAGCTAAATTAAAAATGTTGTTGGTAGCTAAATTATTTTTTACAAAATTTTACAAATAGCTGGCAAAATTAACACTTTAGATTTGATTATAATTTTTATCAAAAGTTTTTTGACCAACACAGTAAAATGGTTTTAAAAGGTAATAGTTAAAGCCCCTACCCTTGATCTGGAAAATGAGAAGCTTCACCATAACTATAGTTTATCACATCTACACCAAGTTCCACACATTTATTTAACTAAAATTTAAAATATTTTGTACATTTAATAGTTTAAAATGTTAAATACAGATTATAAATGGGGCGGCGGCTTAGGCTAGGTGGGGATATTTCACTACCAGTTTGAGTTGAGTAACTAACTGGTATACCCTTAAATTTTAAAGATTATACGATATACCTCCTAAAAAGTTGAGCTGACCACGATTTTTTGATTTATGACACAAGAAAACACTTAAAAATTTTTTCGCGCTTTATTTCTAACTAGAATATTAAACATTTTAAAAACAACCTCTAGGAACGTTCAGTTTTATAATTTTTTTAAATTATGTCTTTTTTTGTTCCACCCAAAAAAAATCTTGACAGATCTTGAGCAAAAAAACTTAAGTGATATTGTATCAGTGATAAATAAAGTGATAAAATTTATATAAATAATAGTAATATTTTTAAATGTAAAAAATATAACAAAATGAAAAACATTAATCTAATTTAGTTTATGAACTAAATTAACTTTAAATTAAATAGTGAACGAAATTAAAGACATTTTAAAATTTTTATACCTGTTAAAACTTAGAGACCTCTTAAAATTTAAGAAAACTGGAGTTAATTTAATATTGTTTATAAATTGAATCTTACGGCACGTGATATGGCACACCCTGTTTCCATAATATTAAGACGGCTGTCCCCAATACACAAGGACACAATTTGAGCACCCGGAGCCACGCCGTTCCTATCTGGTTCGTCCGGAAAGCATGCCGCTGCTATGCTGGCCACGTGAGTGCCGTGAGATGCTGTAAAAATACACATGAAAATCAATGCTAACATACTAAATGTTAAATACACACACAAATGGGTTCTCCACAAGCTTTGGTTTCCCTAAAAGCAAATTGTGTACTATGGTTGAATTATATCTGGCTGACGCTGAAAATTAGAATGCAGACATGAGGGGACCAATTAAAATTGTGCGGTTATGACGTTTTTTTTAAATAACAAATAAGAACGCAGAATTTTTTTTTTAATTCCACCTTTTTACAAAATATACTAGAATTAACCATCTTTAGCCTTTTAAAAAATTGCATTTGGGTTTTAAATTAAGTAAATTGATAAATAATTATTAAAATACGCGTTTTGATCTTTATTATTAAACCGATTTCGTTAAAAATTTTGAATGGCTTTGTTGTTAAATAGTCGATTCAATACTGCAGTTTTCGCAGTCAGCTAGATTTTATTTTCCTATAGGTAATAATCACCGAGATTCATATATCATTTTATTCAACAAAAAAAACCTGCCTAGCTTTAAATTTTGTTTGCCTGAATCTATCCGCCCTCAAAAAAACAATTACGTCTTTTCTATAGGTTTAAATTTTTACCTCTGACTTTAATGCAATTTTTTAACTAATTACCTGTCTACCTTTCAAGCAAACTTTTAAGTAATATTTTACGTGGTATTAATACGGAAAAGAGCAAAAGCGTTTTTATGTACATCAGACTCCGTATCAAAACACAAGTAAGATCAAACCGAAAAGAGAAGTGGGTAGGAAATCAGAATGTTCCAGTGTTTAGATTAGTATTTATTTACCAATTATTAAAATGTTCATACCAGGGGGAGGCAATCTACGCACATAGTGCAAAATATATGCCGGCCCAATATTAACGGTCTTATATTCAAACTGACCGCAAAAGTCTCAAAAATTTAAATAAATGCTCGTTTTCAAAAAACAAAATGAAGATTTAACCCTTACTTACCCAAATGTTTACCAAGCGGTCGGTCGTTTTTTATGTGTGTTAAAGAGTGATGCAGCCTGGTGCACCTTTTGATTCTGGGAAAAACCTAATGCATCATAATTTTACCCCAGGGTTCACTGTATACACATATAAAATTTCAACCCGATTCCTTTTGAAATAGATAAGCACTGCCGCGCTAAATAACGCTTTGTGTCAACGCGTTAAAAACTGCAAATCAGAGTAGGGTTACTTTGGAAGTGTACTGCGATCGAAAAATAATATCGAACATACATTCTTTTTAAACCAAATTCATCAAGAAAAACGGGCTTGAACCTCATTACCATTTCAACCCTATTAGGCTGTTTTTGACTTTTACGAGCAGCGCCCAGAAAATGGCAAAATTACGTTCGATTTTTTAGCGTTTTCAGGACCTTAAAAAATAATATTTTAGGAAAAGCTTTTAAAAATATAATATTGGCCTGCGATTGCCTGATCGATTTCAATTGCACAGTAGATTTACCATATGAGGTCGTTTAACACTTTTACCAAAGAAAATTAGTTTGTTTTTTTTTTGACATATATACCCTTTTTTGAAAAATTGATAAATTTGTATACATAAAAGAAATAATCAAAACTCGCGCCCACGTAAAGCTACAGACACATTTGAGGCAGCAAATTGTAGATCTCCTTACGGGATTTTGTCTGAGTCCCCTTACAGCTTCCAATACTTTTTTTAATTGAACAACAGTTTTTTTGAAAATTTAGAGTAATTATGCGTCATTTTGCACCACATATGTTGCTTAAAATATACCTAATGAAAAAAGTTTTTTTAAAAAAACGGATTTTTTTTTAAAAAAAAAAAAAAAACGGCTCTTGCCACATGTGTGTGCTAACTATTGAAAATAAACCGATTTTCCAAACATTAAACCGCGAAATCGAACACAGTCCCCGCGTAAAGCCTGCATTTTTAACGTAAAATTGTTAATTTTTACAAAGGGTTAAACCATCTTTAAAATTAATTTATTAATTTAAAATTAATGTATCAAATACTAAAATGCACTAAAAGGTCTCACATATTGCCCCAAGAGAAGTTTTTTCACCGATTTAGGTTATTTTTTCGCATATTAGTACTATGACAGCAACAAGAGTTGGTTCTTAATGAATACAGTGAATTAAATTACCTCCCATAACACATGGGGTGTAATGAAAATAAAAAAAATACATTCATATTGTTGCACCACTTTGCCCACAGCTACAGAACACTTTACCAGCTTAAATTTGGACCTTTGGCACCTTGTCAATTTTTAAACTGAAAAAGTTTTGAAAATTCCAACATCGCTGGTTTAAAACTCATGTGATTTCGTTTGTAAAAAGGGTTAAAATTTAGCTTTAATTTGAATAATAACTTTGATTTAGGTTGAAGGTTTTTTTTTCTTGGATTGTGTTTTATATTTTTAAAAGAAAAAGCTAAACAAAAAGAAAAAAAAAGAAAAAAAAGGAAAAAAAGAGAAAAAAGAAGGGAAAAGGGAAAAAAGGACCAAAAAAACGAAAATAATGTAAAAATAGGTCTAAAATAGCTTAAAATACATTGAAATAGGCTTAAAACTGCAAAAAATTTGCGATGAAGGCGTCATTATAGGTCAAAAATAATGTCATAATTTTAGGGTACTTTTTCATTTTTTTGCGGGGGGGGGGGGGGGTTGGCAAATCCTCTAATAAAACGGGGGGCATTTCCAGACCGTGCACAGGTCTGGAAACTGGCCCCTGTCGGGTTTAATCTATTAAACAACATCCAAGAACTACCCCCTTAGTGTCCCCTTAGTTCCCGCTGTGAAACTTCATGAATTTATGTTTTTAATGGTTCGCAACAAATAAGATTAATGAATATAATAAGGAGAACCAACTTAATCAGTACTTTTCTTATAAAGTCGTAAAATATCAATGAATTTTTTTGTTGTTTTAAGGTAAAGGCCTTAAAGGTATTTCTTAAACCTACAGCAATGCCAATATCTTGAACAAACACATTATGATAACATTTCAAATAAAATTGAGGTGCCAAAGATCCAAATTTGAGCTGGTAAAATGTTCTGTAGTTGTGGACAAAGTGGTGCAACAATACGAATGTATTTTTTTATTTTCATTACACTCCATATGTTATGGAGGGGTAATTTAATTCACTGTGTTTATTAAGAAGCAACTCTTGTTGCTGTCTTTATGGTACTAATATGCAAAAAAAAACCTAAATCGGTAAAAAACTTCACGCGCACGCCTGGCGCCATATGTGAGACCGGTTAGTACATTTTAGTTATTTGTCATTTTGTGGAGAATGGTCATTTTTGGGTCAACTTTGGAGTCATGTAGCTCAAGTCCATGTGGTTCGTTTGTGACAAACGGAATGAATTCTGAAAGATAAAAATTGGCTTATTATTTTTTGCTAATTTAAACGAGATAAATTAATTTGGGCTTAATCCTTTGTAAAAATGAACATTTTTTCGTTAAAAATGTAGGCTTGAAGCGGGGATTGTCTTTAATTTCACGGTTTAATGTTTGGAAAATCGGTTTATTTTCAATAGTTAGCACACACATGTGGCAAGAGCCCGGCGATCCGTTTTTTTAAAAAACTTTTTTTCACTAGGTATATATTTTAGCAACATATGTGGTGCTAAATGACGCATAATTACTTTAAATTTTCAAAAACTTTTAGTTCAATTCAAAAAAGTATTGGAAGCCGTAAGGGGACTCAGACAAAAGCCCGTAACGAGGTCTACATTTTTATGCATCGAATGTGTCTGTAGCTTTACGTAGGTGCAAGTTCTGATTATTTCTTTTATGTATACAAAATTGTCAAGTTTTCAAAAAAAGAGTACAATGTCAAAAAAACTAATTTTCTTTGGTAAAAGTGTTAAACGACCTCATATGGTAAATCTACTGTGTAATTGTAATCGATCAGGCAATCGCAGGCCAATATTATATTTTTAAAAATTTTTCCACAAATATTAATTTTTAGGCCATGAAAATGCTGCAAACTCGAACGTAATTTTGCCATTTTCGGGCGTTGCTCGTAAAAGTCAAAAACAGTCCAATAGGGTTGAAATGGCAATTAGGTTCAAGCCCGTTTTTTTCTGATGAATTTGGTGTAAAAAACATGTATGTCCGATATTATTTTTCGATCGCAATACACTTCCAAAGTAACCCTACTCTGATTTGCAGTTTTTAACGCTTTGACAGAAAGCGTTATTTAGCGCGGCAGTGCTATCTATTTAAAAAGAAATCGGGTCAAATTTTATATGTGTATACAGTGAATCCTGGGGTAAAATTGTGATGCATTAGGTTTTCCCAATATCAAATGGTCACCAGGCTGCATCACTTTTTAACATACATAAAAAACGACCGACCGCTTGGTACAGTGGCGTGCCCAGGATTTCATTTCGGGGGGGGCGGTCTGGGGGGTAAATACTAACCCTGAAGGGGGGTCTGGGGGGCGGCAGCCCCCCAGATATGGGGGGTCTGGGGGGTGAGAGCCCCCTAGCGGGGTCAAGGGGAAGAGCCCCTTGCCAGGGGGTCCGGGGGGCAGAACGCCCCCCGGGGAGAAAATTTTGAATTTAAGGCGCTAAAATACAATAGAAATTTTAATTCCAAATGATACTTATTACAAATTTTAAGGTTTTTTATACCTATACATTTAAAACATGTGTTTAAACGTTTATAAAAGGATAATAGGGGTTATAGTAGTGTTATTAAACATGTATGCCTTAACTACTGAACGGGATAATCGATTTGAAATCAAAAAAACTAAGATAAATTGTCAATTTAAACTACCCGCGTAGCGGGAAAATTTTGGTTTTTTGACTATTAATATGCTTTTGGAATGCATCAGGAAAGTTTCTGTATTAATATTAAAGAAAAAAATGTTTCTCTCCCAAAATTTAAAAAACGTAAGGGTCCCCCCTTACAAAAAAAAAACCGGTTTCGCCGGATTTCGGAGGGAGGGGGGTGGCCGCCCCCTCCCCACTCCCTTCCCCTGGGCACGCCACTGGCTTGGTAAACATTTGGGTAAGTAAGGGTTAAATCTTCTTTTTTTTGAAAACGAGCATTTTATTTAAATTTTTGAGACTTTTGCGGTCAGTTTGAATATATAATATCGTTAATATTGGATGAAATTTACCCTCTCAAAATGATGCGTCAAACTTTTGGGCCGGCGCATATTTTGCACTATTTGCGTAAATTGCCTCCCACCCCTGGTTCATACTAACAATAACAAGTCAACTTACCACTAGTAGTGACAACTTCTAATAGATTTCCATCATCGTAAATATTTACAGAAAAACTCATGAGATCTGAAAAATACTATTTTTAAATATTTTAATAGTTACAATTATTTCGTTTTTTTAATTTGTTAAAATAATAATAATAAATCGATTAGGAAAATGACGCGTAAACGATACTGTTAAATTATAAAGAGTATTATTTATTTTAAAGAATTAAAAAAAGCAATCAATTATTTATAATTAAATCATACAGTATTTAAACATAAACTACAATACCACTAGATGATATCCTTGCAAACTCGTGAGCTTCCCGATAACTAGCTAATAAGGCGCAGGAAGACAAATCACCTTTTCCCGATGTATCAACACAGGCTCTAAATTTTGTTTAAACGATATTCATCATTTACGGATTAAAACATTAAAGATACTAAAGTAAAAATAATTTCAGTAAAAATGCTGAATAAACACAAAAACACCTAATTCATACAGTGTATCACATGCCAGCTCCTGTTTTTGTTTCAAGTGCACACATAATAAACGCAGTAGGCAAACAGCGGTATATTGAGTTGCCAGCGGTATATTGCCAGTGGTATATATAACAGAGAGAGGTATACCAGAGGACCTTTGGGCAAACCCCGTAGCAGTTGCTGAGCTCCTCCGGGAGTGGGAAGAGGGGGTGAGCAAGGCGAGAAGCGTGCCGGACGGACCACACCAGGGTTGATGGAAACCCTGGCTACTGGCAAAGGACACACAGAGAGAGGTAAATTGAGTACCAGTACCTCCATGTTGTTCCATCGTTAAACACTATACAGTCAGCGACTGGCCCGCAGTCATCATAATCCTTGTCAAAAGATTTTAAAATCTCCACTTGAAGGCTGAGTTCTTCTCGTTCGCATCTATCCTCCTAAAATAACGATAAACTTCAAAAAGGCAATTCAGTAACCAAACCACCCAAAATTCAAGATCTTCTTCACTTGAACCTTTTTTTTATTTTGTTGTTGTCTCTCTCTGGTTAAAATCTCTAAAGTTTTGTAAATATTCTAAATGCCAATCTTAACCACACATTCGCTCATTTGTTGCAATTTTTCTATAATTTTATAACATTCGATTTAATACAAAAAACATTAAACATCACTTTTTAAACTGCACAGAAAATATTTACCATTTATAGCTCACCGTTTGATAAATTCATTTTGTTTTTTGTTGAATTAGTGATTTAGGCATTCTAGTGTACGGTGTACCGTAAAAAACAGGTTATTGGTATTTTGGTAAATTGGTTTTGTTTGATTATCACATGATTCCCACCGTGTTGTATTTAACGAAAAAAATTAAATCAAAACCTGAATATAATTCTTTTATAATCTAATAAACTTCCAGAGTACTAATGAATTTTTTTAATGTGTTTGTTAAGTTTATTATTGTTCTTTTGGTTATAGACAAAATATTACATACATGTTTTTCAGGATTGGGTCCAAACTCCTGTTCGTGTTGAGCTAGTTGCTTATAGGCTTCAGCTAATGCTGTTCTGTGTGCATAATCCCAATGCTTTTCTTTTAATTCTTTCTAAACAAAAAAAAATCAATCAGAACATTTAAATTTTTTTATAACTGCCATCGCTTTAAAAGCTTATCATCTATATTCAGACCTGTGCACGGTCTGGAAATACCCCTGGTTTTATTGGAGGATTTGCCCCCCACCGCCAAAAAAAGAAAAGGTACCCTAAAATTATGACGCCATCTTCCAGTTTTTAGCCTATTTCAATGTATTTTAAGCTATTTTAGACTTCTTTTTACCTTATTTTCGCTTTTTTTGTTCCTTTTTTCTCTTTTTCCTTCTTTTTTTCTTTCTTTTCTTTATCCCATCCTTGCCCCCCCCCTCCGTTTCAAAAATGTGGCCCCCGGTACCCCCCTTTTGGAAGGCCCCCCCAATAAACCCCCACCCCCCCCCGGGGGGGGGGCAGTGCAAAGGCTTAAAAATTAGTATAGTTATTTTTATGATAATTAATATCCTAGTTTTCTAAAATGCCCAGATCGTTATAACCTATGGGGTACACCAAAACCTATCTGACAAGCAATTTTTTTAAAAGGTAGATTTTTTTATATTTTAGAGTTGTTTTTATAATTAATCGATGAGTGCTAACCACGTAGCTGAATAAATTTTTAAAATTTACTAAACCCGAGCAGAAACAAACCTGAATTCTTTCTTTGAGTATTTTGGGATACATTTGATATAAAGGACGGCATCCTAAATGATATTTTCCCGAAGGGTTATTCCAGCTTTCAGGTATCTAAAAAAATTATAAATAATTAGTATCTAAAAAAAGAATCTATTTTATTCCATTTAAATATAATACAGACCTGTGCACTGCCCCCCCCCCCCGAGGTTTTATTGGGGGGGGGAAATTCCAAAACGGGGGGGGGCACGGGGAGCAACATTTTTGAAACAGGAGGGGCAATAAAACGGGGGGAGCAAGCAGGGGAGAAAGAAAAAAAAGAGAAAAAAAGAAAGAAAAAGAGAAAAAAGGACAAAAAAAGCGAAAATAAGGTAAAAATAGGTCTAAAATGGCTTAAAATGCATTGAAATAGATTAAAAACTGCAAAAAATTTGCGATGATGGCGTCATCACAAGTCAAAAATGGCGTCATAATTTTAGGGTACTTTTTCATTTTTTGGCGGGGGGAGGGCAATAAAACGGGGGGGGGCGAATCCTCCAATAAAGCCAGGGGGCATTTCCAGACCGTGCACAGGTCTGATAATAAATTAGTTATTATCAAGATATTAAGAAGATATTGGAGATTAATAAATGGAAATTAAGAAGATAAAATTTTGGTCATAAGATGGCAGGTTGGTTGGTGGTATCCCAAATATCTAATGCCCCCTTCTGCGTTCGTGATGTATTTTGTTTTTAGCGTTTTTACATCAAAAACAGCAAACATGTAACTAAAAGTGTTTAATGAGAGGGTTTAAAAAATTTCCTCTCTAAAAAATTTTGACAGAGCCGAAGGAACTTTGAAAGCTTTGTAATTATTAACCCTGCGATTAGTGACTATCCAAGCCAGGATATTAAAAAAGAAGGGTTGGAGAAACTTGTGGCCGCTCTTTTGAAAAAAATTTATTATTGGTAAACTTATACACTTTATAGGATTATAGGAAAATTAGCCAATCGTCAATTTATCGATAGATTTGTACGAACCCACTTAAATTACAAATTGTATTATTTTACAATTTTTTACCAACCTTTCTTGGAGTTAAACAAGGCTACATGTGATGTGTTACATTGGTTCTGAGCTAACCTGTATGCGCATAGATGAACAAGAGGGAGTAGGGTGATTTCTATCCCCATAACCTCAAAATTTTGCCCCCCCCACCTCTTCTCTAGAAAAAAATCCAGGGGGCCCTTCCACCAAATTTTCCTATTTTTATACTTAAGCCCTTCTAGAATTTAAAATTTGACCCCCCTTTCCCATCTAAAAGATTTTAAGTACTTTTTTATACTAAATTTTCTTCTAAAAACGTGAATTTTTAACATAAATTTATGTTTTTACACCCTTTTTATACCAAAATATCGCTTTTTTTTCAATAAAATGCAGTATTATCGTATTAAAAAACAAATTTTAACCCTTTAATGGTTTAAAAGTATTTTGCTTCGGACATTAGACCCCACTTAACCCCTCTAGGTTTTAAAATTTTCTAATATGGGTGGACCACCCACCCCCTAGGAAGTTGGGGGGTCCGACCTCCCCCCCTCCAGATTTTGAAATGTCCTTTACCCGGGGTAAAAAACCCCCCTTAGTTTCGATGACCGTGTTCATCTATGTGTATGCAGCTCATGCATATTAACAAAAAATTGATTTACTTGTAGTTTTCTTCCAGTTAATCCAGTCAACGAGCCATTTACAGCTTTTTTAATAGTCGATGTGTCTACATCGCCAGCCCCAGAGCAATCGATAATGTCGATTATTTTTGGCTTGCCAGTGGTGGTCACCTAAACGAAGATATTTATGTAAAAATAAATCGCAGGCGAATACGGGAGCAGATCCACCATGCGGTGGGTAACGATATATGACCAACCAAACTAACCCAGAAAAGTACATGTACCATCCCCCCTTCTCATCAGTTTCACAGCTATCTCAATGCCCTATTAGCAATCAGAAATTTAGCTCGAGGGACGAGAGCTCTTAGTAGGCTGAGGGGCGAATCCAATATCAGGGTGAAGGGTCATGTTGCCCGCCAGCGTCAGGGGAAAAAATTTTCGATTTAAAGCTTAAAACACATTAAAATGCGTTATTTAAGCTGCTCATTACTACAAAATACTGAAATGCAGCTAATGACATGAAATGATAATTATATCATAGACGCTGACATTTATTTTATCTCTCTAAATTTTTTTATATGTGTTTAAAAATAACCGTGGACATAGGTGAGAAACGGGGGCAGGGTGGGGTCCACCGCCCCTAACCTCGAAATTTTGGGATTTCCCCCCCCCTAGACGAAAATCTAAGGGCCCTTTCCCCCAAAATTTCAGAATTTTTTACCCCTGACTCCCTTCTAGAATTTGAAATCTAACCCCCCCCCTCTCCTCGGAAAAATTTTAGGTACTTATTTATCATAAATTTTCTTCTTAAAATGTGAATTTTTAACACATGTTTTTACACCCTTTCTACACCAGAATATCATTTTTTATTTAATAAAATGTAGTATTATCCTATAAAAAGAACAATTATTTAAGTTATTATGGTTTAAAACTGTTTTTCTTTGGACACCGGACCCCATCTGACCCTCCTCTAGATTTTAAAATTTTGCACCCCGGGACGACCCCCCCTAAAAAGCTAGGGGGTTCGCACCCCCCTGGGATCCCCCTCCTATAATTCAAAATTAGATTTACCCCGGGTAACCACCCCCCTTTAGCTTCCCGGACCGTTCTCACCTATGCCGTTGACCGATGCTAAAATTTTAATCCTATTATTAAAAGTAGTTTTATTTTAATAATGTCTTACTTCACTATTAAATACCATAAACCATTGAAATTGAAACAAGAAAAAAATAGGTACGAATTTAAACTTCCCAAACAGAAAAAAATATTTTGACAATATCCGTTCGGAGCCCATCAGGAATGTTTCTCAACTAATTTTTTTTTAATTTAATTTTTTTCCTCCTTCAAAATTAAAAAAAAACATAAGGGTCATCATTTTAACAAAAAAATCAGGCTTATCTGGCGATAAATTAAGATAAGGCGAATTTTTTTTATAAAGTGGAACTCCTAAGTTTTTTTTTTATTTTGAGAGAGAAAAATTTGCTTTAATATTAGTTGAAAAATATTTCTGATGTGTTCCAAAAAAATATTTAAACTAAATGTAATTATATGCAATTATTTGAGGGGACAGTGCATTACGCTTGTCCTTGTATGGCTGTACAGCCACGCTCTACCCTACCCCCACTGTTTACTGGAATTTTGGCAGAGCAGAGCGTCTAGCCCTAGGCTAAATTAAAAGCTCCATTTTTTTTGAAAAACCTATGTCTTGATAAAATATTTATATATTTACAATTAATTTTTTAAGAATATATAAAATATTTTTACTGTGATATTTTAAAATAGCTTCTTACTAACTGTAAAAAGTTTGTAATACCTGAAGACCTGGCGCATTTGGATCAACACCAGTGTCCATAATTGCAATGACAGTGTTGCGCCCATCGTAGTTCGGATATTTTTTTAAAAATTCAGAAACACCGGTTTCGGTTTTTGGTTGTAAATCTCCTGAAAACAAAACAAAAAATTAGAACAAAAAAAAACAAACTGGAGCGAATAAGGTCCAAAAAAGCGTTAAAGGTTACTATTATTGCATAATTTGAAAATATCTCTCGCAAACAGATAATAAAGAAGTCTTAAAAAAGTGTTATAAAAGTCACTGTTATTGCATAATTTGAAAATATCTCTCGTACACAAATAGGCAAATAATAATAAGAATATTCTTGAAGATAAGTCAAAAATTTTAATAACTTTGGCACAAGTTGGTATGGGTAGTAGTAAGCATTGATGTTTTTTTTGGGGGGGGGGAACAGAGGATTACATGGGCAAGTTGGTCCGGAGTGGGGGGGGGGTTTAAACCCCAAATTAGGGGGGGGTTAAAATCTGAGAAACGAAAAATACCCATATCGTTTTTTTTCTGGAGTTGCATTTTACCCATATTGTTTTTCGATTTTGAAGTAAAAATAGGTAAAAAACGCTAATTTTAGATCAAAAAGCCCTTTTTATTGCTTTTTGAGTTTTTCATTGCTTAAAACATTCATTTTGACCTCAAAACTTAAGTTTGAAGGCAGTTAGAAGTCATTTTAAAGACTTTTTTTCTTCATTTTTCCAAAATCGGAGGGGTTAACCTTTTCTTTCCCCCCCCTTACTTCTGAGTGGGGGGGTTAAAACCCTTTTCTCAGAATTTAGGGGGGGGTTAACCCCCTCAACCCCTCCCCGTGCCAATGTATGGATAGAGGGGTCCACCACCCCCTACAGACAAAATTTTTGGGCCCCCCCTCCCCCCCAAAGCTTGAGAGCGGTCCGGCCTGACCCTCCCCCCTAGGGAGGCTGACCCACCACCCCCTCCCAAACAATTGGGAAGTATATTTGTTAAATACACTATATTATATTATTACACTATGTTATATATTTGTTAAATATATTTGTTATATTTGTTAAAACCAATTTGTTAAATACATTTTTAGGCCTAAATAGGCGGTTTTAGTACATAAAATTCAATATTAGACCTAAAAACTCTTAAATTATTGAGTTAAAAAAATTTTGTTAAAAAATTGGACCCCCTGATCCACCCCCCTAAATTTGAAATCTTGCACCCGGGGTCGAGCCCCCTAAAAAGCCTGGCGGGTCCGGACCCCCCTGGACACCCCCCTAAAAAATTTTGGCCTTTCACCCGAGGGTGGACCCCCCTAGCGAACTGGACCAAAAACATCTATGTTAGTAAGGCATTAAAAACCGAAATTTTAGGAGGTTAAAATTCAAGGATTTAGGATAAAAATAATACTAAAATTTTTGAAGGAGATAAGATTTAAAATTCTAGAGGGGATAGCAGTAAAAAAAATAGGAAATTAAAGGGGAGGGGGTTCCTCCTAAATTTTTGTCTTGGAGGCTAAAATTTCGAGGCTCCGGGTCCGATCCGGGGTGAACCCTAGCCTACCCTACCTCTTAGCTCTTACGCTTTTTTACCTAACAACTAGCAATTTATTTACTTTCCAGACCTGTGCACTGCCCCCCCCCGGGGTTAAAACGGGGGGGGGCAATTCCGAACGGGGGGGCGCGGGGGGGGCAACTTTTTTGAAACGGGGGGGGGGGCAATAAAAAGGGGGGGGGGGCAAGCAGAGGGGAAAGAAAAAGAAAGAGAAAAAAGGAGAAAAAAGAGAAAAAAAGAAGGGAAAAGGGAAAAAAGGGACAAAAAAAGCGAAAATAATGTGAAAATAGGTCTAAAATGGCTTAAAATACATTGAAATAGGCTAAAAACTGCAAAAAATTCGCGATGATGGCGTCATCAAAGGTCAAAAATGGCGTCATAATTTTAGGGTACTTTTTCATTTTTTGGCGGGGGGAGGGCAATAAAACGGGGGGGGGGGCAAATCCTCCAATAAAACGGGGGGAGGGCATTTCCAGACCGTGCACAGGTCTGACTTTCCATTTTCATTTATAGTCAATCAATGGCGGCACCTTGATTAACAACTAGCTTGTTGTGTCTCCACCTCTTTTGAGATTGAGCATCAAAACAACTTACATGACAATACACCAGTGTTGAATTTTATATTAAAATTTTAG
>JASAMX010029024.1:0-34684 GCA_030248175.1 Microlaimidae sp. YZB2_3
TAAATAACTACAAGTTATTTTATAGTATTATTCTAAACAATAATAAAAAACGCATAATAAAACAAATTATCTGTGGCTCATACAGTTATTTTGAGATAAAACAAAAAAAACAACTGTTATTTGCAAATTTTAGAGTATCTTATATACCTTTAAATATAAGTTTTTCACATTTTATAGCTTAAAAAGTAATCAGTTTTTTTAATAGTGTTATCATTGCGATTGTTACTGATGTATAAAAAAATATTCAAGACGTGTAATTAAACATTTGACATAGTTTTAGGTTATTTTTAAGGTGCATTAATTTTTTTATATTTAAAAAAAACGCAAGCTATTACGATTGTAGCTCAAATTTCGGCGGTTTGCAAAAAATTATAGCATATTTTGTCTATAGGCAAATAAAATCTAGCTGAACTCGGTAATTGCAGTTTGAATCGACTATTTAACAACAAAACCATTCAAATATTCAAATATTTTTAAAACGTCATAACCGCATAATTTTAATTGGTCCTTTCGTCCTTTTTAAAAACGATAACTTTAATAATTGTAAAAAAAATTATTTTTTATATATAATTTGACTTGTCCAAAAAGAATATCCATCTTAAAAAAGTTTAGCTCATAGAAAGACAATAAATTCAAACAAATAATATAAAGTCTAACATATACAATTGAACTGAACTCGATAATTGCAGTTTGAATCGACTATTTAACAACAAAACCATAATTCAAATATTTTAACAAAAGCGGTTTATTATTAAGGATCAAAACCCATTTTTTGTGTATAGGGTACTGCATTTAATTTCGGCACTTTTTCGTTTTTCCAATGTAACTTTTTTCTGTATGGCCCGATTTTCATGTTTGATAGCTCATTTTAAAGCTTTTACGATACTGCGTTGCGTCATAAAAGTTTCACTGTACGAAAATTGTTTTTTTAGTTAATTAAATTAGTTTTTAAAAAAATGGAAAATTGCCGAAATTAAATGTATGCATTTAATTTCGGCACTTTAAAAACAATCGATTGTTTCTCAGTCAAAAAGTCATCATTTTCAAAAATTTAAAAGCCTATCAATATTTCCAGACAGTTTTCTTTAATTTAAGCTTCTACTTGTTGTTCAACGTGTAACTGGCAAAAAGTTACAGCTAAAATGCCAAATGGTATCAAAATGAGCAAAATTTGGGAAAAAAGTGCATTTAATTTCGGCACTTTTTAAAAGGACCCCCTTAATCGAGTTTAAGTGCAGTGCTATGACCCCTAAACATTTCAACGTTGTCTTTTAACTATTTATAACTACAGTTTAACACCCGCCATTTAATTCAACCCGTTTTTACCTAGAGCAATATGTGTGCCGAAATTACACTATTTTATTTTATAACGATTGCTCACCACAGACGCAACGTAGAACCACGGGGACTAAAAATTCGGAAAATAGACTAAATTTTACCAGGACAGTTTAATTTTTAAACCAATTTATTGCGTAATCATGAAATGCCCATGTTCTAAAAACGAGTAACAATTTTATTTTTTATAAATCACACAATTTTACATAAAAATATCATAACATAACAAATAAAAAGCTCACGACAGTCATCTACATATAATTAGCTCTCATTTGAGCTAAAAAACGTCGTATTCCGTCCAGTATTCCTAAAAATATAGTCCAAAATCAAAAATGGCCAATTTAGAAAAGTGCCGAAATTAAATTCACTACTCTATTTTGGGAAAAAGTGGAATTCAAAAAATCGTGTTTTTGATTTTTTTTTAAAACGTCATAACCGCATAATTTTAATTGGTCCTTTCGTCCTTTTTAAAAACTATAACTTTAATAATTGTAAAAAAATTATTTTTTATATAATTTGACTTGTCCAAAAAGAATATCCATCTTAAAAAAGTTTAGCTCATAGAAAGACAATAAATTCAAACAAATAATATAAATTCTAACATATACAATTGTATTCGTGTATTTCAAAAATATTTTCTCTGGCGCGGGCCACTAGATTGTTGCTAGAAAGATTTTAAAAAATGCTACAAATTTGTCACTGAGATTTATATGCATGTTTGATTATCTAGGGTTTCCGCGTTTTAATTATCTAGCAGAATACGAACAAAGATTTTAACGTGCGTAAATTATTTACTGTTTTATAAATGCTTAAAACACGCTTTTTTTAGATATATTGGTTTTGGCTGAAGTATTAAGATGTATTTACGAAACCGGCGCGGCCACGCCGCGTGGTGACCACGCCGTTATTTTTTAATCTATGTTTCTGTTTTCTTTTAACATTAAACAGTGTTTTTTGTTGAATTTACCCCTTTTGCCATGAAACGTTCGTCCTGTTTAGTGTTTGCGTTTGATTAATAAAAATAACATTAAGTGTCAGTATCGATTTAATTTAACTTTATTATAGTAATAAAATTCTTAAAAAAAGGAACTTTTGGGTTTATCCACAAATTTTAAGTTTAAAACTAATAAACCCATAGGATTTTTTTTCGTCTTGCTCCCAAAAACTTCATCACAGTTTTTATCCAACTATTATGGACTTTAAAAAAAGCTTTTATTTCAAAATTTAATAGAATAATTAAAAAAAACAATTTATTTGACCATTTTTTAATCATGTAATTTTTTTAAATTTAATTGCTTTTATTTTGCAAAAAGTTTTGTTTTTTTGTCTTTTTGTAACAATTTATTCGATACATTTTTTCGCATGTAATTTTTTTTAAATTTAGATGTTTGTATTTTGCGAAAAGTTTTTTTTCTGTAAAAAATATGAATTGCCCCTCCAATATTCCACAATATATTCCTGTGACAAATTTCTCTCGTGAACCCACCCAAATATCACTAAGGTTTTCTACTTCTCCTGACTTGGGATTTTCGACTTGGTAGATGGATAGGTAACACGAACTTAGATCCAAACGAACTTAGATCCAGAACAAAAACACGAACTTAGATCCAAAGACCCGAACTTAGATCCAAATTTTTGTTTAAGTTTTTCTTTTACGTTATCAACTGTAAAAAATGATTTTAAATGTTTTTTAAACGTTTTAAACATTGAGTTTTGCTTCTTACGTGTAAAATATGTGTTTGTTTATTGCAAACAAAACATTTACTCAAAAAGATTCGTGTGTGAAGACTTATACCATGTGTATTATGAGTAAATTAAAAATTTAATATCGACAAAAATTCTTGTTAAAACACAAATATATGTGTTATTAGTCAATTAATCAATTGATTTAAAGCTAAATATCATAATAATTACATTATTATTTTAAATGACTTTATTTTAAATGTGTTTTAGTAATTTTAAATGTACACTTTTGCCTATTCATTGTAAACAACTTTTGCCTATTCATTGTAAACATAACAGTGATCGATTTAATATTCCATAAAATCCTTAATATTCTTCGTTTGCAAAGTTATGCGGCATTACAAAAGGATTAATTTTGTGAGTGGGCAGCGGACGGCGGTGATATATATATACATTAACACTTATTCATACTGGTGAAAAGTGGTATTCAATGATTGTGTGTGAGTTATTCATACTGGTGAAAAACCGTAATCAATGATTGTGCCTTGTTCATACTGGTGAAAAACCGTTTTCGTAATAATCCGGTGGTTGCTTAAATTGATTTTCAGGAAATTTAAATTTCTAATTTTTTTGCAAACAAATTGTAATATTAGTTCAATCGGAATTTTATACATAACTGAAAAGTTATTTTTAAAAGAACTTCTAAAAAACATAAGTAAGAATTTACTTTAAAAATTTTTAATGTAAACCTTTAAATTAAATTTCAACTTGATTATTTGCGTCGCTTTTAATTGTATTACAATTATATTTACCGCACGAATCAGACAGTCAGGCGTTTTTTTGTCTTGTAAAAATTTATATGGGAGTAGTTATGGGAATCGCTGTAAGAAGTGGTATCTGCAATGTATGCAATGTCTTACCTGTGATTTAAGATGAGATTTGTAGTTTTAAATTTGTTGCTTAAAATTTAAAATTGTTTGAGAAATACAGTATACTTTGTCTATTATACATAGCTGTAAATAAAAGTATATTATGACATTTGGCTTTAAAACACATCATTAATTCTCTCGCAACACACATTAAAAAGTTTTTCAGTTTGTTTGCAAGAAACAAGCCCATATTTTACACGTAAGAAGCAAAACTCAATGTTTAAAACGTTTAAAATACATTTAAAATCATTTTTTAAAAGTTGATAACGTAAAAAAAAACGTAAACGAAAAATTTTTTTTTTCATCAACAACATCAAATCTGCGACTTAATTGCCGCCAATATGAATCACAATTGTAACTAATTATCAATGAACATAGTTATCTGATATGACTTTAAAGGCTCAAAAAGAGCGCTTATTTAAGTCAGTTTTAAAACTTTTCTTGAATGCATCCAAAGAATCGACAGTTACTTGAGATGGGAGTAGATTGTTCCAAGGTGTAACAACCCTATTTGCAAAAGAAAATTTCCTTGCATTAATTCGGCAGTCTTCCATTGCCAATTTAAATGGATGACCACGGGTGGGCTGCAGGTTAAACTTAAAAAAATCGTTGGCTTGCAAATTGTTTAAGCAATGTATAATTTTAAAGCACTCATATAAATCAATTTTGTCTCTTCGATCCTTTAATCTTTATAAACCTAGGTAATTCAGTTTATGTTCATAACCAACAGGTAACAACTTACATTTATAAAACAAACGTCTAGTGAAATTTTGTTGCACTTTTTCCAAAATGTTTATATCCTTTTGTAAATAAGGGTTCCAAACTGCACTAGCGTACTCCAGAATTGGTCTAACATAGGATTTGAAAACTAACTTAAATTTGGATCTAAGTTCGTGTCTTTGGATCTAAGTTCGTGTTTTTGTTCTGGATCTAAGTTCGTTTGGATCTAAAGACGCCAAACCCCCTGAGGCCGGTCCACTAAACGCGTGCTGACTAGGTGCTATCTTAGCACGTTGTTAAAACTCTTGATAATGTTTTAATTTCGGGGTTTTTTCTCCAGAAATCTTATAAAACTCTTTGTCTGCATGGCATATATTGATATTTTATTAATTTTATGCATATGTGTTCTAAGTACAAGGTAATAAGACAATAAACCTAAGTTAAGGATTAGAAAAACTCATAATTAGGGGTTAAGGCTTTATTAGCTTTTATTTAAATAAATATGCATAAAACTGTGTAAATATTATTTTATCACATTTAAAAAAAGTCCCATAAAATATCTTGAGAAAAAACACCGCAAAATTAAAACATTATCAAGAGTTTTAAACAACGTGCTAACTTAGCATCTAGTCAGCACGCGTTTAGTGGACCGGACCATGCTGTCTGCATTCTACTTTTCAGCGTCAGCCAAATATAATTCAACCATAACCTGTAAACTTAGCCGCCGTTATTCCCCTATTGGTCTCTGCTATTGGATAGGGGTTTGGATTCAAAGTACATACAAGGTCTTTGGAACCGTTAGCAAGGAATTTTGAGCCGTCAGAAAGTTTCGGAAACTTGGAGCCTTGAAAGTGGAAAAAGTATCATATCGCGCGAGAAGCGTGGAATACAAAAAATACATATTTTTGTAAATTTTTTCATTCTTCCTAATCATAAGTGGCGCTGGAGGGCTAAAAACTAATTTATAACACCGTGGCGCCACGACGAGTATAGTAAGAGAATCATTTTTTTTTTATTGCAGCCAGTTTTTCATTTATAGGTTCTTGTATCGATTTACTGATAAAAGTAAATTATTAAATTTTTTATTCATTATTTTATAATCTATTTTATAGTTTTTTCCCCAACATTTTTCGCACTATTAACTATTTTGAAATTCAGAACCTTCTTTCTTCTTATTAATATTATTATTCCAACACACATTCCTTAAAAGCGATAATCCTCATTCGTTACTGATCGATCAAAAATAAAAATGGGTTCATTGGAAAGAAAAAAAAATTTCGTAACTTTCTTAGGAAGCACCTTTTTCACTTAGGTCCTTGATAACAATTTATTGATCAAAATAAAAAATTGAAAAAAGATAAATAAAAACTCCCAACCGCACAATAACAACTTTTTGGCAACAATAAGGTTTGTACTGAGCAGACAACGAACAGCCCTTCATAAAAACCGTACGAAAATAGCAGAAGACGGTGCTCGGTTTTAATTGATGGCGGAAACCAAACCAGTGTAAAGAGCCATCTACTTCAACCGCGCGGAAAACGGCGAAAACAACAAAATACTTTTTTTAATTCTTGCATTACTGATGACAAAATTAATTCAAAATTTTATTTAAAAAAAGAATAATAAGCATCGGTGGCGTGGGAACGCCACGCGGCGGTTTAGCCCCACAGCACTGTGCACACTAAAATTAGAGAACGTTGGGAAAACTTTTGTAATTGATGTTCATCTTCTTCTATTTATTATTATAATTCTAACGCTCATTATCCTAAAATCAATGTTCTTTCATCGTTCACGCGGCGATATAACCCTGCGGTACCTGCGGAGAAAGCCAACTATATTTGGAGAACGTAGGTAAATTTTGTAATTAATGTTTGTCTTCTTCTTCTTATTTTTATTTTTAATTTCAAACAATAGAAGTTAACTTTTTAAAATTGTTGACAATTTTAAAATTCTTAACAGCACACTTTAAATTCATATTTTATTCATATAATAATCAACCACTATTAGAAATATATCATTCCATAGCTAAACAACGTGGGTAAATTTTGTAATTTAAATTCATCTTTTTCTTTTTATTGTTTTTCATTTTTATTATAAAATAATTATAGATGGCGCGGGAGCGCCACACGGAGATTAAGCCCCACGGTACCGCGCAAACTATAATTAAAGAGCATAGGTAAGTTTAGTATTATGTTCTTCTTCTTAAAACCTTAAACTTAAAATCTTAAAACCAGTATCCCTCCCTTGTTACTGATTGATCAAAAAAAAAACATTGGCTCTTAGGAAATCGTGGAAAATTGTGCAATAATTTTCTTAGGAACTACTTTTTATTAATAAATTATACGTGTTCTATTGATAATATTAAAACTGTTAAAAAAGTATATCTCGGCAACGAAATGACTATAAACATATGTCGTTGCGCAGCTAAAACTATAGTTTATTAGGCTATTTTTGAATTTAATTTAAAAAAGTGGTAGACCAGCCTTGAAAAATGCTCTAAGAATAGAGCCGGAAAAAGGGGCGATTTTCCCCGGGCGTATGTTTAGACAGAAAAGATGTGGACTAAAAATAAACCCAACGTGGCTGCAACAGTTGTTCGTTGGACTGAAAAATGCCCCCCATTAAGTAACCACTCGAATTACGAGAATCTGACGTCACTCGTATCAGCCAATCAGAATTCAGAAAATGAAAGGTTTGAAGTAGAAATCAACTTCAGATGGTAGTTTAGGAATAATTCTTATTTTGTGACATAAAAAAAGAAAATAGTTGTTTAATAAACACGTGAACACACTGTTGCAGCTACGTTTGGTTTGCCTTTAGTTTGAAATCCACATTATATGGACTATAGGAAATTTGCATTTGGTTTTGACACCTGCTTGCTCACTGAATAAAAATTTATACCAAATGATAGTAATTTCTTTATATATTGATCTAATCACACAGCACTGTTGCATTTTTTTAGTCTGATAAAATGTAAATTGAAAAATTATACTCACAGCAATCTTTGACAAGGACGAAATCACCACTTTTTCAAATTCATAGTTGTTATTTACACATACAAATACAGCCTTCTAATTTAAAAAGTGGCGATTTCGCGCTTGTCAAAGATTGCTGTGAGTATGATTTTTTCGATTGACATTTCATCAAACTAAAAAAATGCAACAGTGCTGGGTGATTAAATCAATGTATAAACTATCATTTGGTAAAAATTTTTATTCAGTGAGCAGCTGCCCAAACCAAATGCAAATTTCCTATAGTCCATATAATGTCCATCTCAGACTAGTCCACATCTTTTCTGTCTAAACATACGCCTGGGGAAAATCGCCCCTTTTTCCGGCTCTATTCTTAGAGCATTTTTCAAGGCTGGTCTTATATTAGAACATATTTGCAAATCTAAAAGAAAATTTAATTCCGAGTTGATAACAAAAGTTTGTGTAAAAACAACTGAATTATAAAAACTCTAATACCGCTTTGTCTTAAAGTTTGTATTATATTATATCTTGAAAAACTAAAAGGTATTTCGATCTTCGTTTTGGTGGTTAGGTGTCAATAGCTTTAGTAATTTACATATTGTTATTGCTCATTGATTATAATTGTTTTTTTGCTAAGTAACAAGAACATGTGAAGCCGTAAAGATTAACTAATTAGCGAAATAAAAATAACACGGGTGTTTGTTTTCTTCAAGAAATTGTACCGCGTATATTTACTCACCTTTGCTGACAACTGAATAAAAATGAAGTTATTTCAAGTGATAGATGCAAAGATATAACATAAAAATGTAAAAAAAGGGTAGTTTACACTATACAGCACTTATGCCATATGATGTTAGACGCAAAGATCGTCAGTTTACATGAACAGAAATAAGACGCATAAGATGACCTGGTTCACACACCGAAGTGACAAGACAACACGGACATACCGCAGCGAAAAGTGACACTGTAAAAAAGTTGTCACTTGTTACTCAGATAAACCAGCCCATAAACGTCAGATTACTTAGGCGTTTTTTATTTCCAAAAAATAGTCTGGCTCATTGCTTTAGCAAACTCGCACATAAAAAATATAACAGACAGTTAAATACACAGTCTTCAACCTCACTTTTAGCCCCCGTTCCATTTTTTACCGTCTAATTAAAAGACTCCATTAAATTGCTAACATTTTTTTCAATTACATATAGTATTATAACTAAGGAAACTAATGAAAGCTTTATACACTCTTTTTTGAGCAAGATTACAAATAATTCTTTTAAATTATTGAATATACAATGTAGTGACCACGCAGCTGAAAAAGGGGAAATGTGAATAAAATGATAATTTTGAAATTCAAAAATAAAGAATTTTTTCGCAACATTTTCAAAATTTTGTTTTTTTATTAAAAGAAGCAGTTTTTCGCTTACTCACAAGCTTAAAGTGAAAATTAGTCTACTACTTAAACCAAACTATTTGCATTAAAACTTGAATTTTTTTTAAACACGACTTTAATTACAAATTATGGTGAATTTTTAGCCTGTTCCGGTGCCGGTCGGGTTAAAATTTTTATACCGATCCGTCAAATCCAATTTTTTACCACGATCTCGGCCCCGGTATTAGCAGAAATCTTGTTTATTAGCAAGTTTTAGATTAAAATTCAAAGTAATAAGTAATTTTTAGAACATTTTTGGCTATCAAAAACTGATTAGTTAATATAACTAAAACAATGCAGATCAGTATTTTTTTTAAAATTTTTTGCTTTTGATTTTGCTTCTAAAAGTTTTAAACAAATGAAAAAAAAGCGTAAATGTATAAAAAGTTCAATGCAGTCAAATGTGTCATTTTTGTGAGTTTTTTAATATGAAAGCACATGCAAAAACATTTATTTTTTGTACAATTCACCCGATACAGAGAGAATCTGGATTTAGTACTCAATCACATCTCCTACTCTGTGGACAAAGGACAAAAAATTGGGATCTTCGGTCGAACTGGAGCCGGTCTGCGTTTTTTATTATAGCAAATATAATAACCTTTATAATTTTAAAATTTTTTTTGTTTTTTCCGGTTTGATGTTTTGTTTTATTTTTAATATTACTGTGTAATTGATTCATAATTAATTTGAAAGTTTTTTTTTCTTCAGAAGTTCAATTTATACTATTATATTTTAATTTCAAATTTCGCCTGATCGCGAAATGAAAACAACATTACGTTGTTAATTAAATTTTTTAAATTGAACATTAGAACCTAAAGCCCGGTTCACACTGAGGTGGCAATGCCACCGGTGAAAATGCCATCGCCACCGGTGGAGCCACCGGTGGCATTGCCACCGCTAGGTTCACACTGGGGTGGCATTGCCACCGCTGGAGAGCATTTCGTCGAATGTGGAGCTAAGAAAATGTCGGTAAATTTTTTTAATTTTTACTATTTTTTTACTTTTAACTCTTTTTCACTACTTCCCAGCTGTTTGCCTGGTTAATTTTGTCCATGTATGTTTTTTCTCGCTTTTAATAAAGTTCTGGACGGGTCCGAACTTGATCAGAAGTTCATCCGAATCAGTAGCCATATTTTTTAAAGTTTTATTTCTGAAAAGTATTGTGGTTGAAGAAACATTAACAAACTTAAAAGTTTTCGTTTTAATTAATATAGGATTTTTTTAATAACCCTATTCTTAGATTTTTTAATACCACCGCGCGGTGGTTGTCGCGTTGCGCGGTGGTTGTGATTTTTTAATACCACCGCGTTGCCACCGCGCGTTGGAATTGCCACCTTAGTGTGAACACGTCATATTTTTAACGTTGGATACAACAGCGGTGTCAATGCCACCTGGCGGTGGCAATGCCACCGGTGGCATTGCCACCTCAGTGTGAATGTGCAGCTTAAATGTGCAGCCCTGTGAACTGAAGAGAAGTTGCTTAAACTGTTTCTCTTATTTTTATATAAAATAATAAGTAATAAAATAAAATTGCACATTTAATTGATTCTGTTGTAAAATTTTTTCACACTTATTAAAGTCATTTTAAATATATTTTAGGTAAAAGTTCAATGGTGTTAGCCTTATTCCGTCTTATTGAAGCAACGGGCGGGAAAATTACCATAGACAATATTGATATCTCGAAAATAGGGCTTCACGATCTGCGGTCCAAACTAACGGTCATACCTCAGGTATAGAATAAAATATTCTGAACTGCTGAACCTTACTGTCCAAACACATAAAAAATTTGGCTTTCAAAAGTGTTTGTATGTGTATAATATATGTATTTGTGTTTGTGCGTGAGTGCGTGCGTGTGTGTTTGCGTGCGTGCGTGCGTGCGTGCGTGCGTGCGTGCGTGCGTGCGTGCGTGCGTGCGTGCGTGCGTGCGTGCATGCGTGCGTGCGTGTAGTCAGTTTGCTTGTGCGAGGTGTGCGAATGTGGGGTTGTGAGTGTGGGTTAAACTTGCGAAACATAATAAAATAATATTACTCGTATAATTTGACTCTCGATTGTAGGATCCTATTTTGTTTCCCGAAACTCCAAGAATAAATTTGGATCCATTTGAGACACACACTGATGAAGAACTTTGGACTGCCCTGGAATATTCTTCGCTTAAAACCTGCGTAATGGGACTACAAGATAATTTGGAACATAATGTATAATAAATGTAAATTTCTTGGATTTTTTTTGTAAAAAAACAGTATTAAAAAATTAAAGTTAATTATGAAATAAATATGGAAAAAAAATTCCATCCCACCTTGTTTTTATGTTTGTTCTTGTAGCAGAAAATAATAGGATTTTACGTAATTCCTTTTTGGTGTTTCTTTAACTGATGGAAATTTAGGCTTCCAATTAATTTTTTAATCAGAGATCTTCATTAGGAGCGGCAAAACTGCGATAGACAGCAAAATATGTTGCGGAGACTTTTCGTCACACTTTCTGCTAGCTGGTTTTTTGACTACGTCATTAATGTAGTAGTGGATGAAGGAATCCCACGTTGAAAACTTTACGAAAAAAACTGCCACAGGTTCCTCCTATCTTTCTCCTTTATTCTGGCTTGCGATAGGAACTGACCCTGGGTCAGTGAAAATTTTACATAAAAACTGCCACAGGTTCCTCCTATCTTTCTCCTTTATTCTGGCTTGCGATAGGAATTGACCCTGAGTCAGTTTATCTCATCTTTTCGTCTTCATGATATCATTGGTGTACCCACACGATTTTTCTTTGGACGGTTTTCACAAACATAGATTAATGATCCGTTTGATAGTTAGCTGGAATGATGCCACCAGGTTTTTTTACTATATGATAAAAAAAGGTTTGGTTTTTTATGCATGTGCACTATTTTCTACATATCGCGTTGCTATGTCGAAGGTATGTAACAAGCATATGAGAGTCAATGGAGGTTATTTTTATTTGATGATACAAACATAAAACCAAAGGCTAGTGTACTTTTTTGAAACAGGTTTGTATCGCTGAATTGTAATGTAATGAAACGAGACTAATCCTTGTAATAAAGCTTTAAACATAAAAACGTTTCAAGACATATAAACTTGTCAGTTCATCAGATAAAAAACTAAAATACAAACACTGTTATATCTCGGTAGGGACGGCTCTCAAAACTGCCTACGGTAGGCTGCAGGCATCTAAAAGCAGTAAAAGCTGCCTCGAGAGAAGGTAGGAGACAGAGTAAAGGCAGTTTGGGGGTACGTAGGAGGCAGTAGAAATATCTTGTACTCTCTAAAAAGTAGCCCTAAAAAATTCGTTTAAAAAAAAGTCGTAAATCGCATTTTGATTAAATCAACGAAATAAGTAGGTAAGAAAAGTGTTGCTATAATATTAGTTGATTCAACGAAAAAATTTGTAAAATTAACTTAGTAAAATCTCGTTAACCATTAACTTCGGCGCGAGCCTCGGCCACCTAGAGAAAACTTGCTATACCTATTGCCAAAACGAACAATAAAATTTTTTAAAGATTGCAAATGTATCCTTAGGTATTAATAACCTGTATTTTTTGTTAAATTTTATTTGGCTTAAAAAAACGTCAAAAAAAATCAAACGAACAAAAAATTCTTTAAAAATTTGGTAATACAATGATATTTGAAAACGGCAAAAAACGGCAGGTTCTTTCACCTAAATTTTGAGGTGGCCAAAATTAACGGAACCTTAAAATGCGAAGTTAGTTAAACGCATTGCAAAGTGATTTTGAAGAAAATATCAAAACATGAAAATTAACAACTTTGAGCTTTAAATAGAAGATATTTTAAGGTTATATTGTGCTTCGTTCTAAATTTGATGCAGTTTAAATACAAAGCAAAAATTAAGAAAATCACAAAAAATTCACTTTTTGTATGAAAATGTTGATAATGCAGATTAACAAAAATAAAAAAAACTTTTGCAAAAACATTTTATTCAATATTAATCCAGTTACTTTTGAGCTAGTTCTTTTGTGTTCAAAAAATAAGCCAATTTTTTAACACCCTAAATGGGAAAGGGACACGAGGGTACTGGACACGAGGGTACTGGAAACGAGGGTACTGGACACGAGGGTACTGGACACGAGGGTACTGGACACGAAGGTACTGGGCTTAAAAAAATTTCGTTCACCACAATCTCGCAGCAAAATTGATTGATTATGCAAAGGGGACACGAGGGTACTGGACACGAGGGTACTGACGAGCAAAAAACATAACCTTCCCGCATAAATCGGGATAAATTTATTGCATAACAATAGTTTGTTTTACTTAAATATCATAGTTTGTTTGACTGACTTATAAAAGGTAGGATTATAAAAATAAAATTTTTAAGAAGACATAAAACAAAAATAATAATTTTATAACATTAAAACATTTTCGTCTAATTTGTCTACATTTTCTTGCATGTTTTTATATAATAACTAGCTTTAAAAATGCTGAGAATTTTTGAGACGACTCTAAAGATAATAAACGTTAGGGTTGTTGTTATACTGTGATTGTGCTGTCAAAAAATTTTTGTGGTTATTTTTCGTAAAAAATTATTCTTGAATTATTCTTTATAATGCCTTCGGAAAAAATTATTGCAAATAATTTTGCTATTAAAAACCTTTCAAAAACATTTAAGTAAAATATTTTCCGAAAAACAATTGCTTGCCTTTTTTAACTGTAAATTATTCGGTATTGTTTAAAAGCACACTATTTTTGAAATATTATGATAAAGTTTAGCTTAATTTTTGGGGTTTGCTTAGGCTTAGAGAAATAAAGTTTACCGTGCAATGGGTTTCGAAGACTTCCAAAGATCCGTTGTTTGAATATTTTACTCACGACTCTATACTTAGATTGAAATGCATAAAATATCATACATGAAAAATCTTACAATTGTATGCCTTTTATTAAAAGCACATTTCGTTTGCCTTGTCTTAAATGATCAACATGTGTTCAAGTGAATGTTTAAAGCTAGAGTGAATTAAAAAAGGCAAGTTATTTTTTACATTTCTACTGCCACAATCTATTTTTGCAGAAGTTATTTTTTTCAAAGTTTTTATCATAAAAACTCAATTATTTTAATCAAGAGTCGATGAAAATAGTCTAAATATAAAAATGACAGCAAAAAACTGCAATTCGCTTTGTATTTTCGTACGAGTATATGTTTTGGAAAAAACAGTAATTAAATAACTTATTGGCGTTCTCATTCCAGTCATGATTGTTTAATATTAATTCTTTGGTTTTTTTAAAGGCAGGGTTTTAAAGATCCAAAGATTTGGAGATAGCTTCAAACATTATCATTGTTTTTATTAAAAAGCGATGGTATAAATTGTGTGTAAAATAATCTTTAAAAATTTCGTGTTTTAGTATGATGTTTTTTAAACAATTTACGTAGTTTTCATTATTAACTTGTATTATATTTAAGCAAGAAAAAATGTTATTTATAATTAAAAACCAAGCGATTTTATATAACGTTTAATTGTCTACACGTTCAAACGATTAAAATTTAATTCAGCTCAGCTCAGCTCATTTAGTCTAAAAAATTTACATATTTGTGGCAAACGTATTTTTTCTTAGCTCAGTACCCTCGTGTCCAGTACCCTCGTGTCCAGTACCCTCGTGTCTAGTACCCTCGTGTCCTAGAATCCCCTAAATTGGTGGCCGAAATTAAGGCCTGGCCGAAATTAAGTCAGATACCCTACCAATCTTGTGAGTATATATTTTGTTCGAAATACTGAAAAATTTTCGATATTGTTAAAACAAAATTATTTCCCAAAGAAAAAATTCCAAAGGCGCTGATGATTTCTATGAAATTAAGATGGCAGAAATTGCTTGTGTGTGCACTGACTTTACATCCTTAGTTTGAAGTATGTAAAATTTTCTGCTACGGAGTTTGAGTTTTTGTAATACTTTATTTATTTTTTTAAAAAGTGTGAAATCTGCACTTTTGTTTACAAAACAAATTAAGGAAGGGCTGATGAAGGTAAGAAATGTTTTGTCTTTTAATTAAAACAAGTTTATATTTGTAGAGTTACCATATAAATCACTTTTTTCTTCACCCTTAAAATGGTTAAATTAAAAAAAATATGGAAAAATGTTTGGCGGAAGAAGGACTTTCCTTCTCACCATCGCGCTGAAATTAAAATAAAAGTAAAATTTGGAAGTTAAAACAATTGTTTTGAATTTTTAATTTATTATGTTTGTTAAGTATTATAATTTCTTGCTTCATGTAAACTTATATCTATGTATCGTTTAACATGAGTTTTATTAGAAAAACTTTATTGTAAGACAGGAGTTCCACTAATGTTTTAATAAGCGTCTGATAAATAAAAAAATCGTAAAATTTACTAATTAAGAGAGCGAATCCTTTCCGGTTAAAAAATTCGTAGAAATTTATTAATTTCAACGTTATATTAACCAATCCCTTTTAAGAGAGTAGGAAGTTATAAGGCAAGGCAAAGGCAACCAAAACTGCTTCCGAGACAGGTAGGAGACAGTTGGTCATTCCCCCTATGTTAAGGCAGGAGGAGACATGTAGGAGACAGCTAAATCTGCTTTGGAGACAGGTTGGAGGAAAGTCAGAGGCAAGTAGATTTTGAAGGGAGGCAGGTAGGAGGCAGTAAAATTTAAAAAGAGGTAGTCAAAAAGCAGGTTAAAACCTGCCTTCCCAAATGAGGCACCTCGTCCTTACCTTGATAATTACGTTTAAAAATTGTCGATTCATGATTGATTTCTGGGTTTTTTAGCGCAGGGCAGCGGCAGTTGGTGTGTTTGGCGTGGGCACTACTGCGGAAGACAACGATCCTACTCCTGAATGAGGCCACGGCAGCCATCGACCTGGAGACAGATTCTCTCATCCAGCAGACCATACGACGGGAATTCGCCCACTGCACCCTCCTTACTATCGCCCACCGACTCAGCACAATCATGGACAGCGACAGGTAAGACACCCTAACGTTTTTTTGCGGTAACAAATTGTTTGTTGCTGTACGCGCAGGTGGGAAAGTGAAAGGGTGCTGGGAAACACCACCCCAAATACACCCATCCGCTTAAATTGTCGGACAGTTTAGGCTGCAGGCACAAATCACCATCAAAAAACCCTAAAAACTGTCCAATTAAGAATGCAAATAAATTGAAAAGGTTCACAAAAGTTTAACAAGTTCTGACTTTAAAAGACAAATTTAGTCAAAATTTCTTTGTTCTGTTTTCTGTCTGTGTTTGTTTTCGAATTTTTAGAACAGCACATTTCAGTGATTTTACGAATGCAGACACAAAAAGAACGGCTTAAAAAATACAAATTACAAAAGCCTACTAAGAGCACGGGAATTGGCACGTTAAATTCTATTAAATACACTGCACGCAGTAGTTTGTCATCATTTTATTTTTAATTTTTCTCTAGCTTTTACATATTTTATATACTTTTATACGGTTAGTAAAGTTCTCCTAGATCTCTCCTGGGGCAGTATATTGTTCAATTTTTAATATTTTCCTAGCACAAATAAAACAGAGTGTCTACTTTGGAGCAGTATGTTAAGAAAAAATACTCTTCTATATTTACACAAGATTTATCAGTTTTTTTTTAATTTTAATTAACCTTGTCGTAGAAATACCTTGTAATTTTGGAGCTGCGTAGCCCACTATATTTTTGTACTATTGTCATGAACAATAACAAAAAAGTAATGCCATAAAAAAATTTTGTCTACTTGGTTTGCAAACGTTCAATTTCAGAGCACGCTGTTCAGTTACAAACGTAACACTTCAATGGAATTTTAAAATTATCATTTTATTGTTTAAAACTAAGTTAAAATTATAACATCTGTGGGACTTGATTAAATTTAAAAAAAAGGATTTACAATGTTTTCAACCTATGAAAATTTTATTCTGAACAAACTAAACCAACAGTACAAAACAGGATAAAAATATTATACTAATTTTTTCAGCTTGGACTGTTTATTTAGTTGCCGTTGCCGTTATTAAAAATACCTAAGCTTAATCTGGTACGTTAGTTTTTTAAATAAACTTTTTAATAATATCTGTCTAATCAAAAATTTGCAAGTTCGTCTCCAAAGCCATTAATAATTTTTTTTTACTTTCAAACAATTTTTTGTGATTCGATGCATGGTTTAATGCATTGGCAGTTGTCTTACTTATTTTTGTTAAATTATTGTTTGTTGTGGAATTTGATGTTGGTGTGTTTGTTGTTTTTTATCTATTATCTTTTCACTTTTCCTCCTACTCCTTAGCCTCAATACAATTTTCTTTTATTTCTATGTTTTTTTCCCTTTCGCTATCGTATTGTGCTGACTAGTATAACCATAGTAATTAGGCTACAGTTTATAAACCCCTACGTATTCTCCCCTTATATTTATATCTGTCTCCTTTCTATACTACCTTTGCCTCTATCCTATATATATTTCTTCCTCACACGCGCCCACACTATACACCCCACACCTCTCCCTACCTATATAACACATATATCCTCATGTAGACATCTTTTATCGTATTTTTCTAGGTATGTACAATCCCTGCTATCTTCCTTCATATCCATCTTTCTGCCTATCTCCTCTTTTTTTTTTTTCTGCCTCCTACCTACCTCCATACAACTCTACTTTCCTCTGCTTTCTCCACCCTGTCTCCTATCATATCTCGCTACCTCCTACACATCACCCCCACCCACATCATATCCACATCACCCACTATCTCCTCCCTATCTCGTAAGCCGTCTTCCTTCCCATACCCTGCCCCTATACCCACCTACTCTCTTAAAAGTAATAGATATTATAACGTTCTTTTTAGACGATCTCTCCGATTTATCCTTAGACATTCTCATTCTAAATTATTTTTTTTTACCTATCTTACCCTATCAGCCGCTTATTATATCATACCGGCAACGCCAGCTATACAATCAGTCCATTCTAATAAAACTCGTATAGAACTTTACTCCTATATATACTACATGAATCGATTATTTATAATAAATATTTCACATATTAAATACATAGTACATCCTATTTTTTAAACCCACCAGACTTTCCTATTTTATAATTTTCAGCTCGATTTAGACAATAAAAGAAAACCAGAGACGACCACGCCATCCAACAACAATACATCCAAACAAATACACCACCACTTCACCAAACAATATCAACCCAACACCTTCAAATATACATACCAAAAACACACATAATACAACAAAAAATAAACAACACCCATTAAATACCACCCCCAAGCTATATTACCCTTCACGAAACACAACCTAAAAACAAAAACAACACACAAAACAAACAATACATTAACAAACAACAACCCTATCCAACAATAACCCCACCAAACCCACATAACAATTTCCCAACCCCACCCCACCCGCACAAACAACAACCCAAAAAATACCCCCAATCAGCCAAAATACACAACCCACTCAAAAACCTCCACACCCCATCAAACCCTCCCAAGCCCACCCAAACACACCACCCCCCCGCAAAAAACCAAACAAAACACATAAACAAAAAACACCATAACAAACCACACCCAAAACCCCCACCCCCCCCCCACCCCCACCCCACCCCACCCCCCAACAAACAACCCCACCCAAACACCCAAAAAAAAACCAAACAACCCAACACCCCACCAAACACCAACAAAAACAACCCCACCACATCTTTCTTCCGCCAAACATTTTTCCATATTTTTTTAATTTAGCCATTTTAAGGGTGAAGAAAAAAAGTGATTTATATGGTAACTCTACAAATATAAACTTGTTTTAATTAAAAGACAAAACATTTCTTACCTTCATCAGCCCTTCCTTAATTTGTTTTGTAAACAAAAGTGCAGATTTCACACCATTAAAAAACAAATAAAGTATTACAGAAACTCAAACTCCGTAGCAGAAAATTTTACATACTTCAAACTAAGGATGTAGAGATATCAGTACACACAAGCAATTTCTGTCATCTTAATTTCATAAAAATCATCAGCGCCTTTTGGAATTTTTTTTCTTTGGGAAATAATTTTGTTAAGCAGATATCGAAAATTTTTCAGTATTTCGAACAAAATATATACTCACAAGATTGGTAGGGTATCTGACTTTAATTTCGGCCAGGCCTTAATTTCGGCCACCAAATTAGGGGATTCTAGGACACGAGGATTCTGACGCGAGGGTACTGGACACGAGGGTACTGGACACGAGGGTACTGAGCTAAGAAAAAATACGTTTCCCACAAATATGCAAATTTTTTAGACTAAATGAGCTGAGTTGAGCTGAATTAAATTTTAATCGTTTGAACGTGTAAACAATTAAACGTTATATAAAATCGCTTTGATTTTTAATTATAAATAACATTTTTCTTGCTTAAATATAATACAAGTTAATAATGAAAACTACGTAAATTGTTTTTTCAAAAACATCATACTAAAACACAAAATTTTTTAAAGATTATTTTACACACAATTTATACCATCGCTTTTTAATAAAAACAATGATAATGTTTGAAGCTATCTCCAAATCTTTGGATCTTTAAAACCCTGCCTTTAAAAAAAACCAAAGAATTAAATATTAAACAATCATGACTGGAATGAGAACGCCAATAAGTTATTTAATTACTGTTCTTTCCAAAACATATACTCGTACGAAAATACAAAGCGAATTGCAGTTTTTTGCTGTCATTTTTATATTTAGACTATTTTCATCGACTCTTGATTAAAATAATTGAGTTTTTATGATAAAAACTTTGGAAAAAATAACTTCCTGCAAAAATAGATTGTGGCAGTAGAAATGTAAAAAATAACTTGCCTTTTTAAATTCACTCTAGCTTTAAACATTCACTTGAACACATTTTAAGGCAAAACTGTGGGGGAGGACTACTCCACATACATACACAAAGACATTGTCTTCTCCCAACTCAATTCTACTCAAACTCCACAACAAACACAACACTGCAGAGCACTAGTAACATGCATACACAAAACACAAAAGCAACACATAGACATTGCAAACATCTACATCCCTCCAAGGGACACTCAATCAGCAACAACAGAAAACAACCAAATAGCAGACACAACTCATATCATACACCAACTCACTCAGCAAGACAACACAATCATCACAGGCGACATAAACGCTCACTCCCCTCTATGGTTTTCTCCCATAGAAGATCGTAGGGGGGAAGCAGTAGCGGACATCATCTTAAACTCTAAACACACAATACTCAACACAAACGCACCAACACGCAAGCCAATAGCAACAAACCAGCAACAAACATCTCCAGACATCATAACAGATCTCAACAAACATCAACAACACCCACTCATGGCAAACACTACATGCACTTCAATTCAGACCACCTTACCAATACTCACAACACTAAACATGCATACACCAAAACAACATCACACCAAAACAACGTTCACAAATTACAAAAAAGCAAACTGGCAAGCTTTCACCACATATATAGAAGAGCTAACATTCAAACCCTCCACCACCACAAACATACATCAAGCAAACTAAGCATTCACAAAACACATTATTCAAGCAGACAAAGCACATATTCCCAAAGGTCACATTAAGCACACAAACAGGCCACTACCACAACATATTCTACAACTCACACAAAAACGCAACACACACAGACAAACAAACTCCAAACATCCAAACATCACAACAATCTCAACAAACAAATACAAAACAAAATAGCAAAACATAAAGCAAACATCTGGCAACAACACATCACAAAACACTTACTCACAAACACAACTCATACAAACTATTCAACACAATAGCACAACTCAACAACACAAAAACAACATACAGACAAAAACAGGGCAATCACATTCAACACAAAAACAATCACTCGCCCACACAGCATAGCAAAACATTTAAACAAACAGTTTACACTCCACAACTCACAAAACAAACAAAACATACTACAAAATTACAAGCAAATTAAACAACTAAAATCCACACCCATCACACTAACAGTACAGCAAACAATCACAGCAATACAACAGCAAAACAAACAATTCAGTTAGGTCTGACAACACAAACATACAACACCTTAAACATCTCAGCAACGAAGCACTACAGATACATAACAAAACTTCTTCCACGAACATTATAAACACAAACACAATACCAAGCAGTTGGAAACTTTCCAACTACAGGTTGCAGTTGCAATCCTCAAAACCAAACCAAAAACATCAACAACAGCCAATCGATTCGGCCCATCTCACTCATGTCTGCGCTAGCAAGAACTAGAAAAAAATCATACATCCATACATCACCAGCAACATTCAAAACTTTACACACCAACACGGATTCAAAAAACAATACTCCACTTACACAGCATTACGAACACTTTACGCTAGCATAGCAGCAGGTTTTAACAAACCAAAACCACCACACACCACACAGTTGTGGTAACTCTGGACATGTCCAGGAAGCTGGGCAACCTGTCAATCACCACACACTCATACACAAACTCGCACAAACAAAAGTACCAACATCAATCACAAAATTCATAAACAACTCACTCAACGGCCGCAAAGCATACACCACCTACAACAACTCCAACTCAATCCAAACCCTCATCCAAACCGGAGTCCCACAAGGATCCTGTCTATCACCCACATTATTCAACATCTACACCGCAGACATACCAACACCACCACCAAACGTACACATCATAACATATGCAGACGACATCACAATATATGCATCACACCCAAACCACCACATAGCTCAACAGCAAATACAACCATCCCTACACACAATACGACATGGACAGACAACAACCAACTAACCCTAAATGCAAGCAAAACAACATCCACACTATTCACACCAGACCCTGCAGATTTAACACCACAATTATCACTACAAATAAACAACACAACACTCATTACAACAAAAAACCCAAAAATCTTCGGCTCACATTCGACCCCAAGCTTACATTAAACACACACATCACAAACACACACAGCAAACCACGCAAAACACTTAAAATCATAAACTCACTCACAGCAACAATGTGGGGTAAACCAAAGAAAACACTCATATATACACATACAAGGCAATCATCTGACCAATAATCGAGTATGCCAGCACAGTCTGGGGCCCCACTACATCACACACACAAATCAGCAAACTACAAACAATACAAAACACAGCTCTCAGGGTCGCAACAGGGCACACCACAGACACAAACACACACATCATACACACAGAGGCTAAAGTCCTCCCAATAGCAACACACATCCAACTCCACGCAAAACAAGCAAAATTGGCGGCCATGTACACAAACAATTATTTAACACAACAACCTGCACCCAGCAGGCTCAAAAAGCAAACAATATTTCACAACAACAACTACACAACAAACATACCTACAGACATACACAACAAAACTTACAAAGCACTAAAACAACAAATCCACACAAACACAGTCACAAACCACATAAATAACACTCCAATAAACCCAACACTTCAAACAAAAGCACCAGCAATAAGCAACGAGGAAGAAAATCTTCCTCGCGGGGTCAGGAGAACCCTTGCCCAACTCAGGGCAGGGAAATCTCCTTTCCTCTACTCCTACCTACACAAAATCAATCCAACACAACACACATCACCAAACTGCCCGCTATGCAAAACACAAACACACACAACACAACACCTTTTTACATGCACACACATCAATACAACACTGGGACCAGAGGACCTTTGGGCAAACCCCGTAGCGGTTGCTGAGCTCCTCCGGGAGTGGGAAGAGGGGGTGAGCAAGGCGAGAGGCGTGCCAGACGGATCCATCCAAGGTTGATAGAAACCCTGGAAACTGGCAAACTCAACAACTTAAATAAGTTCTAAAAAAACCATTGACTCCCATTTTGACCTCAAAACTTAAGTTTGGAGGCAGTTAGAAGTCATTTTAAAGACTTTTTTTCTTCATTTTTCCAAAATTGGGGGGGGTTAAACGTTCTTCCTCCCCCCTATTCTGAGTGGGGGGGGAGGTTAAACCCCCTTTTTTCCATATATGGGCAAGTTGGTCCGGAGTGGGGGGCATTAAACCATACATGGGCATGGGGGGGTTTAGGTAGGGGGTTACCGCCCCCCACCCGAATTCTGAGAAGGGGGTTTAACTTTAACCCCCCCACTCAGAAGTGGGGGAGGGGAGAAAAGGTTAACTCTCCAATTTTGTAAAAATGAAGAAAAAAATGTCTTTAAAATGATTTCTAACTGCCTCCAAACTTAAGTTTTGAGGTGAAAATGAATGTTTTAAGCAATAAAAAGCTCAAAAATGCTATACAAAGGGCTTTTTGACCTAAAATTGCCGTTTTTTTACCTATTTTTCCTTAAAAATCGAAAAACGATGTGGGTATTTTACGTTTCTCGGATTTTAACCCCCCTAAATTGGGGTTTAACCCCCCCACTCCGGACCAACTTGTCCATGTATGGGTTAAACCCCAAATTAGGGTTTTCTGGAGTGCATTTGACCCATATCGTTTTTCAATTTAAAAAAATAGGTAAAAACGCTAATTTTAGGTCAAAAACCCCTTTTTATTGCATTTTTGAGCTTTTTATTGTTTAAAACATCCATTTTGACCTCAAAACTTAAGTTTGCGGGCAGTTAAAAGTCATTTTAAAACTTTTTTCTTCAATTTTCCAAAATTTGGGGGGTTAACCTTTTCTCCCCTCACTTCAGAGTTAAAAACCCCCCTTCTCAGAATTTGGGGGGTTAACCCCCCAACCCCCCCCCGCCTTGTGCCCATGTATGCTTTTCTGTCTGATTATGATCAGACGCGGTGTTCGCCACCAATGAGCATTCCGTTTAGAGCGGTTTTGATTGGACGCTGTTTTAGGCTCCGCCCCATCCGGTGGCGCCACCACTCCCAACCCGTCTTCCGGTTCCGAGGCGTCCATGGACGACCGCCACTGCCCCGGCAGCTACGACGAACTCCACAAGAAATGCAAAGGTATATAATATATATATTAATAGTAGTTAGTAGCAGTGGCGTGCCCAGGATTTCATTTCGGCGGGGGGGGCGGTCTGGTGGGGGGGTACATACTAACCCTGAGGGGGGTCTGATGGGCGGCAGCCCCCCAGAAATGGGGGGTCTGGGGGGCGAGAGCCCCCCAGCGGGGTCAAGGGGCAGAGCCCCTTGTCAGGGGAGGGGTCCGGGGGGCATCCCCCGGGGGGAGAAAATTTTAAATTTAAGGCGCTAAAATACACTAGAAATTTTAATTCCAGATGATAATTAAAACAAAATTTAAGGTTTTTTTTATTCCTATCCATTTAAAACATGTGTTTAAAACGTTAATAAAAGGTTAATAGTGTTTATAGTAGTTTTATTTAACATGTATGCCTTAACTATTGAGCGGCAAAATCGACTTGAAATTGAAAAACTGAGATAAATTGTCAATTTAAACTACCCGCGAAGCGGGGAAAATTTGGTTTTTGGACTATTAATATGCTTTTGGAAGGCATCAGGAAAGTTTCTGTATTAATATTTAAGAAAAAAATTTTCTCTCCCAAAATTCAAAAAACGTAAGGGTCCCCCCTTACGAAAAAATCCGGCTTCGTCGGATTTCGGGGGGGGGGCGGGGCGCCCCCCCCCGCCCCCTCCTGGGCACGCCACTGGTTAGTAGTAATGTTCCAAGGAAAAAATGTTTAACTTTAGGCGCTGAAACACCATAGAAAATTTAATTCCAGCCATAAATGAACACGGTCTTGGTCACTGAAGCTAGGGTAGGGGGTCTTTACCCCGTGTAAATGACATTTCAAAATCTAGGAGGGTAGTCCTAGGGGGGTCGGGTCGGACGTCAGGAGGTCCAAGTCTTACGCTGACCCCTGACTTTCTAGGGTGAGGGGGTGAACCCGGGGGTTAAATTTTGAAACCTAGAGGGGAGTGATGTAGAGTCCAATGTCTAAAGCAAAATACTTTTAAACCATTCAAAGTTTAATAAATGTTTTTTATAAAATAATACTACATTTAATTAAATAAAAAGCGATATTCTGGTATAAAAAGAGTGTAAAAACATTAAATAGTGTTAAAAATTTACGTTTTTGGAAGAAAATTTAGTATAAAAAGGTACTTAAAATTTTCTTGAGGTGGAGGGGGCAAATTTGACCCCGCCCCCCCCTGAGGGGGGGGGGCGGGGTCAAATTTTAAATTCTAGAGAGGATCAGGGGTAAAAAATTCGAAAATTTGATAAGAGAGGGGGCCCCCTGGCCCCGGGGGGGGGAAAATTTTGAGGCTAGGACAATGGTGGGCCTCCCCTACCTCCTTGCTTGTTCATCAATGATTGCAGCTAATAATTATTACAAAAGTATTTTATTTCTTTAAATTTAAAATATGTGTTTAAAACATTATTAAATGTTTAATTTATTAAGTAGTTATGTTTAACATGTATGCCTTTAAAATTTGAACGGCATAACTGATTTGAATTGAAAAATTAAGATAAATTGTCAGTTTAAACTACTCGCAAAGCAAAGAAATTTTGTTTTTGACGATTAATATGTGTTTGTAAACCTGTTGAATTAATACATAATTATTAGTGATGGACAAAACTGCAAAACCCCACAACCAGAACCAGAACCGGAATTGGAGATTGTCCAAAAATCCGGAATAGGAACCGGAACTGGAATTCCAAATTTTGCCTGGAACCGGAACTGTCCATCACTAATAATTATTAAGTTCTTCAAGCTGTAAGAAACAAGTTTCTGAATTAATATATAAAATTCTCTTTGAAATTCAAACAATGTAAGAATCACCCCTCCAGACCTGTGCATGGTCTGGAAATGCCGCCCCCCATTTTATTGCTCCCCCCTCCGCCAAAAATAAAAAAGTACCCTAAAATTATGACGCCATTTTTGACCTATGATGACTCCATCATCGCTAATTTTTTGCAGTTTTTAGCCTATTTCAATGTATTTTAAGCCATTTTAGACCTATTTTTACCTTATTTTCGCTTTTTTGTCCCTTTTTTCCCTTTTCCTTTCTTTTTTTCTCTTTTTTCTCCTTTTTTTCTCTTTTTTTCTTTCCCCCCTGCTTGCCCCCCATTTTATTGCCCCCCCCGTTTTCCCCCCGTTTTAACCTCGGGGGGGGGCAGTGCACAGGGGTCGCATTCTGAAGAAATCCTTATATTTACCCCGATAAATCCATTTCAATGAAAATAAAAAAATTAATATATATTGTAAATAAATAAACCTGCCGCATTTGGGACAGAAAATGATTGCAATGAATTTTTTTTAAAATTTTTTTTCTCGCGCAGCAAAACCACCTCGCGCAAAATAAAAAAAAATAATCAATGCGCGTATTTTATTTTTTATTAAATTAATCCTACGGGAGAAAATATTTAACCACCTCTCGAGTTGGATAAATTCTTATTCTTAAAACAATAGAAAAAATTTAACCCGACTTTTACCTAGGTAAAATTGATTTTTCACTCGCATCCTTAAGCACGTAAAAAAAAGTTAACCCGGGGTAAATTTTAACCGCGCGTCAGAATGCGAGCCCAGGTCTGCCCCTCACAAAAAAATCCGGCTTCTCCGGTTTTGGCTCATAGGTGGGCAGGGCGCTTGGTAGGTTGGCTGTTGATGGGAAAGAGGGGTTATACCCCCAATAATCCCGATTTAGCCAACATCACCCCTAAACTTTGGGGGTACCCCAAACACCTCCCCTAAAATTTGGGTGTCCCAGTACTAAAAACGCTAAAAATGGAGTATTTGAGGTTACCTCAAAAAAATTTTTGGAACACTTGGACACCCCCCTAAATTTCAGGAGTCGGGTATAACCCCAAAATCCAGGAGGCTGGCCACCTATAGTTCGACCCCTTCCCCAATGGCACACAACTGCCCTGCCCTAGCTTAATTTGCCTTCTGGCACCTATGTATAAATTATATGACATAATAAAAATGCTTTGAGCAGCTAGATGGGGTTTTTTTGCTTGTGAAAGGTGCCATGGAGCGGCTTCCACACAGTGACACTGCCCAGATACAGCAATAGAAATGGTCAACAGCTCCACCTCTTTCCAGTCAACTCTCAGATGATCTTCGCCACTGCTGACTGCCAATGCGACATTTCACATCCTTTTTCTATAATCAGCGGCCAAAATGGCTGCCGAAAAAACTGATAACTCTGTCCAGAGACATCCATCCAAACCCCAGCCCCAACAAGATATTTTTATGTAAATATTTTTGTGTAAACTGTAATAAAACTGTTAATAGAAACAGCATCCAATGCACTAAATGTAACAATTGGGTGTATCTAAAATGTAGCAATCTACAAAGCCTAAAACACTACAACCTAAATTTTTCATGTAACAACTGCACACTTTCTTCACATCATAATACAAACTCCAAAAATTCTACCTTAAATATTCTGCAATTTAACGCCAACGGAATATCCAACAAACTACAAGAACTAAAAAACTTTTTTGAAAATCACAACATTCACATAGCCGCCATCCAGGAAACCAAACTCTCACCAAATTCCAAAGATCCAAAAATTCCCAACTATACAACTATCAGGAAATACAGAAATTCCAATAGGGTTGGTCTACTCTTCTTTGTACACCATTCAATCAACTACAAAATTAACTTGGATACTCAACAGAATGATCCACACATGCAGAAATGCATAGCATCCACATTCACTTCAACAGTACAAGTACTGACCTCTCAATCACCAACTTATACATTCCACCGTCCAGCTCCTGCACCACCAACTACCAGCCTGATATAGCCAATCTTTTAAACAATCAGGATAATATCATTCCTGGAGATATCAATGCACACCATGAACTCTGGCACTTAAGCTTCTCAGAGGCGACTACATTGCAAACATCATCAACAACTTGAACATGGCATCTCTAAACACAAACACACCCACGTGCTTCCCTTCAAATGGGAATCCAACATTGCCAGATATCTCCCTCATCTCAGACTCACTCCTCACCTCCTCAGACTGGAAAACGGTTACCACATTGAGTTCTGATCACCTCCCAATCATCGTCAACCTTCAAACCAATAAGACAATAGCGCCCAAAACCAGGAAAACCTAACAACCTCACCAACCTGAACAAAGCCAACTGGAAAAACTACAAAAACAAAATAGAAACAATATTACTTAATCTTTCAGCTTCAACAAAAGTCAAAAAAGATGAAAAAAATGTTTAGAAATATATTAATCAAAGCTTCCTCACACCACATACCAGCTGGTTGTCACAACAATTTCAAAGCCAACCTAACTCCAGAAACTATAAAGCTTACCAACAAAAGAGACAACCTATGCAAAACTAACCCATTTTCAAACCAAATACAAGAGCTCAACCAAAAAATTCACAACTATAGCCACACCAATGCTGCCAAAAAATGGCATTCATATCTGGACACTTTTGGCCATAAAACCAACTCCTCCAAACTTTGAAAAACCATAAGGTCACTGGATAACAAAAAGTCACCCACCCTAAATTGCGCAATAAATTTCAATGGAAATTTAATCAATGACCCTCAATTACTAGCAAACGACTTCAATAAACAATTTACTCCAAACAAACCTTTCAAAACACCTAAGAAAAATTGAAAATTAATCAGAAACATTAAAAAAATCAATCAAGAACCTAAAAATATTACAAACACTGAAGTAGAAAATGCCATAAATCATTTAACAAATTCAAAGCTTTTAGTCCAGACAATCGAACCATTTTCCACCTTAAAAACCTTGGTCCTCTTGGCATTCAATATCTAACTGATCTGCTCAACTTATCACTAAAAACAAATAGCATATTTACAATCTAGAAAACTGCAATCATAAAGCCACTCATCAAACCTGGAAAGGATCTCCTCATCTCTACTTCTTACAGACCAATTTAACTTCTCGGCCCAGCTATAAAAGATTTTGAAAAAATAATCCAGCCGATCCTTCTCCAACATCTACAACACCATCCAGATCAGCATGGCTTCAAACCCAAACACTCAACAACTACTGCTCTCCTTCAATTTACCAACAAAATAACATCCGGTTTTAACCAAAAAGCTCCACCCAAACAAACAATAGTAGCAGCCCTGGACCTTACCAAGGCTTTTGACACCATCAGCATAGAAATTTTAACCAGCAAGATAGTAAACAGCACACTTCCAGCTAGGGCCCGACCGGACCGGGATTTTTTGGTTGGCTGGACCGGACCGGACTTTCAAAAAGTCCAGACTGGACCGGACCAGACCGGTTCATAGTAATAATTTAAAATGTATATATTTGATACATATATGTAGATATAATTTATATATCATTTTGAAGAGGTTTCAAGTCTATAAACAAAACTTTAACCAAAATAGCTAATTAAAAATTTACTAAAATCAAGGCAAAATAATGGAAACAATACAATATGCCAACAAAACAAAATAGCAATAATGAAACAACAAAAAGCTAATAATAATCAATGTAACAGAAGTCAATAAAAACATATTCAGTCTTGAAGACAACTAATAATATTCAAACTTTGTAATTCAGAGATTTTAAGTTGTATTTCAAAAATAATAGTTTTTCCACATTCTCTGGCTTTAAGGATGCCCTGTCACCTTCTAAAATCAATTGAGCCACTTGCCACAGAGGTGCAAGGTGCTGACAGATACTTTTTTGCCATTTAATAAGCAGACCTGTGCACTGCCCCCCCTCCCCCGGGGTTAAAACGGGGGGGCAATTCCAAAATGGGGGGGCACGGGGGGGCAACTTTTTTGAAATGGGGGGCAATAAAACGGGGGGGGGGGGCAAGCAGGGGGGGAAAGAAAAAAAGAAGGGAAAGGGAAAAAAAGGACAAAAAAAGGAAAATAAGGAAATAGGTCTAAAATGGCTTAAAATACATTGAAATAGGCTAAAAACTGCAAAAAATTCGCAATGATGGCGTCATCATAGGTCAAAAATGGCGTCATATTTTTAGGGTACTTTTTCATTTTTTGGCGGGGGGGGGCAATAAAACGAGGGGGGGGGGCAAATCCTCCAATAAAACGGAGAGGGGAGGGCATTTTCAGACCGTGCACAGGTCTGAATAAGTGATGGGAGCATTTTCTGCAAATGGAGTCTGCCTCTGGAAAATATCAGATATTTTCATTTGTTTGCAGGTTCCTCCAAATCTTCCAAAATGTACAGACTTTCCTTCTCTGTAGCTTTCACTTTCTTTTCCTTTTCCTTCAATTTCTTCAATTCTTGCAGACTCTTGTATTCCCTGGGATGGGAGGTTTGAAGATGACGCCATAATGGACTATAAGATTTTGCATTGTTCCCTCTTTTGTATTCTGTGGACTTGGGCAGACACAATTGACAAATGGCCTTTGTCTCATCCTCAGGCTTTACCTTGAAATGTTTCCAAACCATTCCCATTACACTCATCTGAAAATAGCATCTCAAACAACGGTTTGATTAGTATTTTCCTCCGCTATTTAAAACGATATTCAACGTTAGCTTGTTTAAGCTTTTCCACTTTTGCGCTGGTTATTTTCGGAGTGAAAATTCAAAGAACACTTTCGTTTTATTTAGTATGTCCGCCTAATCTTTCGTTTAATGCTGTTTTGCTGTTTGTTTTTGTGCTTTCTATTTGCACATTTAGCAAAATAACTCTGCCAAATCAAATTTACGGGCGCAGACATCATAAATAACGCGAAAACAAACCATTTTTTTGGTCGCGGATCGATTTTATATCACCTACGGCCCTTTTCTTGGCATACATCTTCCGCAAAACCTGTCAATTATCCTGGCAAGAAGCCCTTTTTTTCCTAATTGATACAGGTTTTCAAACCAAACTTTGGAAATGATACCATGACATTGTCGGAGAGCTCTTGTTCTACAATTGTAGACTCCAGCGACACCTGCGCGGTGTGTCTGAAATCAGCCGGGGAGCTTGTTTTGGCCCACATTGAATGCTATAACTGTGGCAAGTTATACCATTTCCGCTGTCGGGGTCTTAATAACTTTAAAGCCAATGCTTCAACGAAGCAACTTCTCGAGCTTCCTGGCAACCAATTTAGGTTCCACTGCTCCAAACCCGCCTGCTCACTTCCTTGGCGTTGCAAATCTCCCAGAAAACGCTCAGAAACCTTGGAAACCTTAACCGATCTTCAGGAACTTTCTGGCGAGATTGCTCAACAAGGGCTGGCTCTTAAGTCAACTCAAAACTAGCCTTTCGCGCGATGTTCTGGTTATGCTTGAAAAGCTTAAAGCTATTGAATCCTCAGTCAGCTACGCCTCACCTCCTTGTGTACTGGAAGGAAATGCTTCATATGCCTCAGCCGTTAAGAAAGGCATTTCACCTTCCCAGGCACCTGTTTATTTTGCTGTGAAAGAAGTCTTAAGCAAAAAAGAGATGAAAACAAAGTAATTATCTCAAACTTACCTGAACAGCCAAATGAAACCGCCAAACAACATTCAATTTTGTTAAAAACCTTCTTTGAGGCAAACCATTTATCGAGTTATTGAAGCAATGTCATATCAGCTGAACGTCTCGGACGCATCCAACCTAGTGGAAGACCAAGATTAATAAAGCTAAGCATGGCAAATCACACCGGTCAAGGTTCTTTGCATGCCAAAAACCTACTTAATAGCTTCAATGACATCTCGCATGATCGTGAACTTAATTACAACATACAAGGCGTGTCCATGCGACCTTCCTTGCCATTAGAAGAACGCAGCAAGTTGAAAACGTATTGAAATATGCGCAAGGAAGCCTATCAGCAGAATTTGAGCCTAAAAGAAAATGGTGTTTCCAACGTAAGCTACTCCGTCAGACAAAATGGTAAAGGAGGATACTTCTATGGAAAGTTTGTTATGAACGATAATGGTCGGTGGGCACTAGTGGAAAAGTTAGACAAGTTAGTAATAGTGTGCAGGGTAAAGGTGAGTTAAACTCCTAGAGGGAGAGGACATACATGCAAATCATAATATTAAACCTCCAGAATCAAACTTTTTTAAATGCATATACAGCATTGTTCGTAGCATTTACAGCAATGAAAACCGCAATCTGTTAAATATATTACTTTTAAAGCAAAAATACAAAATATTATGTTTTACCGAAACGTGGCTTAAAGACGAAGTTACAAACAATATGCTTACATCTGAAAATTCTTATCAATTGTTTCGCAAAGATAGGGCTTTTAAAACCCGAGGCGGTGTTGCCATTTTTGTCAAAAAGTCTATTTAAGCTAAACTTATTAATCTTTCATCACGTGTTGAACTGTTAGAATTAATTGCTATTGATATTATTGGTGATTTATTGTCACGTTTAATATGTTTTTATTGGCCACCAAACAGTTTGCAAGAATATGAAGAATTATTTTTAGATGCACTCAGCGTTTTAACTGATACAAAATTTCCAATTACGATTTGTGGCGATTTTAATGTAGTCGACAAATTTTGCTCTAACAATCCTCCAGATACTAGGCTCGGCAATAGTTTTTCTAAAGTTTTTAACAAAAATTCGTTCAACCAACTAGTCACTAACCCCACTAGGGGTTCAAATTTTTTAGATCTTATTTTTTCAAACACTGATATGCAGATTTCTAACGTGTTATTGAGTGAACCGCTTTTTAATAGTGACCATGAGACAGTAGAATTTTTATACCAAGGACCGTCCAATATCTTGCCAAAAACTAAAACAAATGAAATTAAAATTTTTGATAACAAAAAGGCTGATTGGAAAGCATTGAACAATTATCTAAACTTAATTGATTTTGCTGCGCTTTTTCAAGTTAGTTCTTCAGCGGAAAATCATTGGAATATTGTTAAAACTGAAATTACAAAAGCGATAGAACTTTTCGTTCCAAAGAAAATAGTTAAATCTTCTAAAAACATACTTATCCGCAGTATATTAAAAATATAATGTCAAAAAAGAAAAAAATGTGGAAAACACAAAAAGACAAAAAAACGCTTTTAACATTAACAAATATAATAAATTAAATAGACATTTTAAGGCAGAAGTAACGTGAGCATAAAATTCTAAATAGCGGGCTGAAGTTATTCCAATTTTTAAAAAAGGCTGCCCAAGCGAGGCAAACAATTATAGGCCCATTTTTCTTACTTGTATTGCTTGCAAGGTGATGGAAAGTTGCATCTCTGATCAAATATTATCCTACTTAAGAAAATTAAATCTAATATCGAAAGATCAACATGGATTTCTAGCTAAAAGATCAACTTGTTCTTTGCTTTTAGAATCCTTTAACGACTGATCAAATGCTCTTAATAAGGGTTTAATTATAGGCACTATTTTTATCGATTTTAGTAAAGCCTTTGACTCAGTCTGTCATACTAAACTTCTGAACAAACTGAAAGCGTACAGTATAAATGGTGATTTGTTAGACCGGATGGGTGCATTTCTGCAAAATCGCCAACAACGCATAATAATAGGTGACTATCACTCTTCGTTTACTAACGTTATTTCAGGAGTGCCACAAGGTTCTGTTCTTGGGCCTCTTCTGTTTTTATTATTCATAAATGATTTAACTGATGAAATAAAAAAACGTGTCTTGCAAACTGTTTCCAGACAACGTTAAATTGTTTCAGGTTTGTAAACATAATGAAACCAATTTTTTGTTGCAAAATGATTTTCACCGTTTAGAATTATGGGCGCAAAAGTGGCAGTTAAGCATAGCAGAGCACAAATGTAGTGTAATTTATATGGGTAAACAAAACCCTAAAATTCCGTTAATGATTAAAGGAAAGGAGCTGAAAGTTGAAACTGAAGCAAGGGATTTGGGTATTATTGTAACTTCAAATCTAAAGCCAAGCGTTCATTGTAACATAATTGCCGAAAAAGCACTTTCAATAATTAACATGCTCTTTTGTTCTTTTCAAACAGCAAATCTAAATTCGCTTTTGACTGCATTCAAATCGTTTGCTAGACCTATACTTGAGCACGCTAGTCAAGTTTGGTCGCCTTATTTGTTTAAAGACAAAGATAAATTAGAACATGTTCAGCGCTATTTTACGCGAAGATTGTTCAAAATATGGGGCCTGCCTCAGGAGTTTAACTACAAACAAAAGGCTACGATTTCTTAAATTAGATTAACTTGAGGTGCGTAGAATTCGTTTTGATATGATAATGTGTTTTAATATAATAAACAAAAAAAAAACGATTTAAATTTTTATGATTTTTTTGAATGGGGACGTTTTAAAGGCAAAAACAACCATGAATTTAAATTATTTTTGTCAAAGGCTAAAAACGATATTAAAATGTTTTTGTTTTCCTCTCGAAGTGCAACATACTGAAACTCACTGCCAAAAACTATTGTCAATGCTACAACCTTAAAAAGTTTTAAATCTCTGATTAATAAGGTTAGTTTCGATGAGTTTCTCAAATTTGATAAACACATGATATAAGTAGCCATAACGGCTCTTTGTGTTCTCTCCCCTTTATTATACTTTTCCAATGTGTTGTAGTTTGGACCTTGGGGTGTGTATTTTTATTTTAAATGAATTTTAGTATTAGTAACATGTAAATCACTAGGGATCCTAACCTCATGGCCCACCGAACCAAGTGATTTTCTATAAAATTGTATTCATGTTATTTCATTTCATGTCTATATGTAATTAATTCTTTTTATATTTTAATACTGCTTTGTATTTTTAAGTATACATAAAGGTTTTTCATTT
>JASAMX010029025.1:0-15113 GCA_030248175.1 Microlaimidae sp. YZB2_3
TAAAGTGACTTATTTTCTAAGGGGAGGCAAGGGCGCGGGCGCGCTTTTTATTTGGTCATCACATGGCCTGCAAGACCGAGAACTGCTTCTGCCCCAATTCGCACATTCAAGTGCCTTAACTAGGGTGCACACTAAAATAAATCGTTCCAGTCGAAAAATAGAGAAATAAAAGATGTATTCTGCGACATTAGCCACAGCCAACGGGGCAACAAAAACTTTGTTTTAGAAGAAACTGACTTCGTTTCAGCTTTCTTAGTTATTTTTTTGAAAATTTTTATCTGAATCTTAAAAACAAGTTAAGCCAGTAGAAATTCTAAACCTGTGTGTGTGTGTGTGTGTGTGTGTGTGTGTGTGTGTGTGTGTGTGTGTGTGTGTGTGTGTGTGTGTGTGTGTGTGTGTGTGTGTGTGTGTGTGTGTGTGTGTGTGTGTGTGTGTGTGTGTGTGTGTGTGTGTGTGTGTGTGTGTGTGTGTGTGTGTGTGTGTGTGTGTGTGTGTGTGTGTGTGTGTGTGTGTCTGTGTGTGTGTCTGTGTGTCTGTGTGTCTGTGTCTGTGTCTGTGTGAGTGAGTGTGTGCGTGTTTGCGTGCGTGTGTGTGTGCATGTGTGTGTGTGTGTGTGTGTGTGTGTGTGTGTGTGTGTGTGTGTGTGTGTGTGTGTGTGTTTGGATCTTCATGCGTGCGTGTAAATGTACATGAAAACATGTATTTTATTATTTTGTGTAAATAAATAATTTAACTGTAATTTAACCGACCTGTATAACCGCATCCTATTTCAACACAACCATTGTAATGATGATTATACCAGTAAAACGTTCTGTTTTCTGACAATTTTAAGCAGTCATTAAAAGGACCATCTTTATCTAACAACGTTGCGCATTGTCTTTTTGCTTTTTTGATTTGGCCAGGAGAACATTTGTTCTTGTTTCCCTTTTTACAATTTTTAACGCCATATCTAAAATTTATCCACCGATATTTATTATAATCCGCTAGTATCATAAAATTAAATGTATTACCTTTTAAAAATAAATTTTTGTTCTTTTCTATTTGCTTTTGTGATTTTAGCGTTTTAATTCATTTGAGCAATCTTCTTATGCACGCTTTGAAGAAAAACAAAAATCCATGCTATGGAAATAGCTTTAACTATACTTATTTAACATGTGTAATTATATATATGTATATTCTTTTTGCGATAGTTGGATCCAGTCCGCCTAAGCCTGCAGAAACGTTCCAGATGGGAAAATCATCACCCTGGTATCCAAATAGGCTCTTGAAAATGAGATTTAACAGCACGGCTGACAGAAATCTTATTCTTGCCCGTCGCAAAATTCTCCGGAATCATCCGCACTATATGGGGTTTTTTGCAGACCCAGCTACACTCTCAGTGAGCAAAAAAAAATTGGCTCTGCACCAAAAACGGGACGAGCTTGAAAAACATAAGTTTTACGTAAGCCGGGGGAAAGCCCGGGGAAGGGCTTTCGCCGCATAACTGGAAGGGGGTTTCCAAAAAGATTCCAATGAATCACAAGTTAAGGATTCTGTTTCACTAAGCCCGGCTATTACAGGGGCTGACAAGCGATTAACGCGCAGCCAATTGAAATATTATAACTAGGGTGTTTGTTGTAAGGTAGTAATATTAATTTAAAATGTATTGAGAAATTCGTGCCAAGAAAAGTAATTTCCTTGAAAAAGATTTCATATCCCGAAAAATTAAAAAAATAACTAAAGAAAAATTCTGTTTATTCCGCCTTTCAAAACGATCGGAATTTGTTAAAATAGGTTACAAATTCGCAGCTAAAAATACAAAAAAGAGCTAAAAAAAACTTTCATTTAAAATTAGAAGAAGACGCCCTTGGTAGTGGTATTATCAAAAATATATAACATAATAATAAAGGAAAAATATGTGACTTCATATATTTCTCAGACAAATTGACTGCTTTTATTAGAACGCGCCCTAATAAGAGCGCGCTCTTATTAGGGCTCTCGAGTGTGCTAATTAGGGCCCTGTTTCTGAAAGGAGGGCCCTTATTAGGGCGTGTAAGCGCTCTTATTAGGGCGCGCCTTAATAAGAGCGCGCTCTTATTAGTTCGCGCCCTTATTAGCACACCATGGCCCTAATAAGGGCGCGCCCTAATTAGCACACTTATCAATTTTCAAAAAAAAAAAAGATTATTTATAAATCTAATTTATGCGACTGATAACGTAGCTGCAATGGCTCAGTGGTAGTCATTCGGCCTACCACTCAGCAAGTCACGGGTTCGAAACCTGCGGACTTTTGTATTTTTTTTTCTTTTCAAAAAATTGTTTTTTTGTTTTATTATTTTTTTTTAATTTAACATCAGTAGCCCACCAAAAAAATAGTCGTTTATTTTTGTTATTGTGTTTTGGAAATTATACTTATTGCATTTGGTACACAATAACAATAGAAAACTAACCTAAAATTTTTTTAAATCTTAATCCATTTGAAATATGAGCTAAATAATAAAAAAGTTTATAACAACTCCGTTTAATGTTAGTTTTGTGAAAATGAATAATAGTACTTAACTTATATTTGCTTTTTAATGATAAGATTTACTTGTGTATTAAATAAAATGCGAATAGTCTTAATTTTAAAGAAAAAATACAAGGGAGCACGAAACAGTTGTTTTTTTTAAGAAAAATGATCTTACTACAAGGGTCCTATCTATTTAGGGTCATACCATAATTTTCAGCAAAAAAACTCCATACCTTTTCGGTTTAAACAAAAAATAAATTAGAATGCTAAACTACTCAATTGTTATGGTGTTCCAAATGCAAGTATAAATTCCAAAAAACTATAACAAAAATAAAGGACTATTTTTTGGTGGGTTACTTATGTTAAAATAAAAGAAAAATAATGAAACAAAAAATAAGATTGAAAATTGTGGCGGAGAGCGCGTGGTAGCTTAGGTTCAATAAAATAAATACATAAAATTGCTAATCAAATATTGCCATTCCGTCCGCTTTTCAATTGCGTTTCATTTTTATTCAAATTATAATAAATCTGTAGTATACAAATCTACAGTAGCCGCGCCGGTCGCCGCGCGTATCAAATTTAACCATTCCAAGCAGTTTAATTGCTCCGCACGGTGTGTGGGCTCAGTGGGTTTCGTATCATTGTTTAGCGCTTACAGTTTGCGAATAATCGTATCTATCACCACGGGATTGGGACCCATCTAAAGTCAGCAGATCCAGATTAGGTACTTATTTATGCTTTAACCTTTATTTTTACAATGATCGACTTTGAAACGCCGGCACTCTGGGGCGGGTCCACTAAACGCGTGCTGACTAGGTGCTTTCTTAGCACGTTTGTTAAAACTCTTGTTAATGTTTTAATTTCTAGGTTTTTTCTTGAGAAAACTTATGGGACTCTTTTTCTAGATAGAATAAATTAATATTAAAGAGTTTTATGCATATTTGTTTGAAATAAATTTTAATAAAGCCTTAAACCGTAGTTAGGAGTTTTGATAACCCGTAACTAGGGATTATTGCTTTAATAGTTTGTATATACAACAAATATGTATAAAATTAATAAAATATCAATTTGTACCATTTAAACAAAAAGTTCTGTTAGATTTTTTGAGAAAAAACCCAGAAATTAAAACATTAACAAGAGTTTTAAACAACGTGCTAAGATAGCACGTAATTAGCACGCGTTTAGTGGACCTGCCCCTGCAGTTGGTCTCGGCCAACTTAGGTAGGAAGTATTTTTTTGAGGAAAAATAACTCAGTGGCTGACTGAGTTGTTTTTCATGAGTTAGGACAAATTTCTGGCGATCCCGATCTAACCATATGGCGGAATGGCATCGAGGTAACCAATTGGTGCAGGTATTTTTTTATTAGAAAATTGCACATAAATTAATTTTTAAATTAGTTAATTATAATTCTAAGCTAGGAGGCTCAGCAACCCTTTTGGAAGCGGTTATCAAAGCCCTTCCCTATCAAAAACTACCGTGTTAATTTCGAGATTGTTTCTAAAAAAATTGCAAATTTCTTTTAAACTCAATTTTCACAACCGCTAAACTTAAGTCCTCTATCGCTAGTTACATAAAAACCTAATCAGTAATTTAGCGTGTAACTTTTTACCGTTTATTTTTTTGGTTGTTTTCTGTTAGTGTCTTCGGGTAAAACTAACCCCAAGTAAAACTTGTCTTTCAGGCTAAAGCCTTAAAAATTTTATATCAATTTTACTGGTGCTTAATGCAAAATTTAACTAACATGTTTGCCGCAACGCGGTTTGTTATAGTTACGTAAAAATGATAATAAATTCTATTTGTGTAATCCGTTGTAAACAAGCCACTCAGCAGCTGCGCATTTCATTACACTAAGCCGTTTTTTAATTACATAAACACTTGATTTTAACCTGGACGCACCTTCTATTACCGTAGCACAAAAAACATCTTATACGACACAAACAAATACAGTGTTCCCTCTTCTAACCCAATACCTCTTCCTTTTTTATAAAAATGAGTAAAAATTCACTAGAATTTTTAATGTTTCATTGAAGGAATAATTCCGGAGTTGAATATACTGACTATCCTTTAAGTGTTCGGTTTTTGCTTTTTTAAATCAAAGTTGAGACCTCAGTGTAACTTTTGTGGGGCTTAACTTAGAAATTAAGTTCACTAATATTCTCTAAATTTTAAACTCATTACACCTGGGTTTCATTTCAGTAATTTATCAACTCTCGAGTTTGCGCCTTCGGTTGGAATCCATAAAAATTCAAGCTTTTTACTCATTTCTGTGGCATTTTAAAAGAAGACTGGAAGCAAACGGTCTTCAACCTAAATCTCAATCTTGCACCGGTATTTTTAATGTTCCAGAATTAGCTTATAAATTTTCCAGCTAATTGCAGAGCACCCAAAGCCTTCTTTAATGTAACTGCTTTTAATATCTGTTGTTACATTTTTAAGGAGAAATTCACTGGAGAATTCCTTAATAATAACCAACTTCTTTTGCTGCACTGGACGTGTTAATGTTTTGTAGTGTAGGCTATTCTTCACCTGTTAACACCTCCGTCAACAACAGAACAACAAAAACTCAATGTTCCTTTTTGTTCCTATTTTTGTAAAGACTGAAATTCATCAGTCTTAACTCTTTTTAAATCTTAACCACCTCATTAATGTTTTACAACATACCTATAACCACTACCAGCTAACGACTCTTCGTTTGACAGGAGTGGAAACTGCGTTTGTTATGGATCTTTCTCCATTCTTTTTTTGTAAAGACCAAATCCCTTTGGTTTTAATAAACCTCCGTATCTCACCCAACACAGTGAAGTTTCAAACTACCAATATAGGAACGTAAAATCATTCTCAACTGTTCCTTGTTCTACACAGACGTTCCAGTTTGGAGAACTTTTACCAGATAACTTTTTGTCGGGGCTAATCACTTTCAGCCCTCACTTTTTTTGAACCTGACACGGTAAGGTTTCACTCCGACCTTAAGTAGTTTTTAGGTAACCAGCCTGACATTTAACTTTGTATCCCCAGAAATCAGCCAAGAAGAGATTTCTGAAGCTAACTTTTTGAAAGAGCTGAAAACCTCAGCTCATCTTTTTCTTTCTGTGGGCCCAACACGGTCTTGTTTTACCGTGAGTGTATTCCAAACCTCGTCCGCACCTCACTATTAGTCACCATTGCGTAATCCCAATGTAACATTTTTTGCACAAGCCATTAACCTTCTTGGCTTCTAAAAATTAACCCTGTCTTTTTACACTCATAAAATTAATGTTTCAAATCAATTTGATACTTGCCAGAGTTAAATAATCTACGCAGCAGAAAACTTCTAGGAGTTGTTTAGTTTGCGTTTCAGCATTCGATTCTAGATTTTTGAGTGCTGGAGAAAACTCTCCAGTAACCGTCCCTTGCCGTAACCCCCTTTCAACCGTATCCCAACTTGACCCCCAGGGTCAAGAGGGTGTGTCATATAACCCCCCACGCATAAAGGTTAATTAATTATCGCAAAATACATGCTCTTTTCTTATTTTCCAACTGAGCTATTTTAAATTGGGAAAAACCCCTGTTTTTATTATACAAGGAAAAGAAGTATCACGTGCAGCGGGTGACAGGACTACAATACCGGCTTGTCCCCTTTTGTGCCATTACATACTGGAGCCGATAACTAAAGAACTGGTACTTTCCGTAGTTACCTCCGTGGTGGCTTAATTTTCTTTGGTTTTTCCCTCCACGGTACTTGTTATCCTTGTTGTTTTTTCATTTTTTTTTTAAATCGTTTTTCAAAGCTGACTATGAGGTAATCCTTGCATCTAGGATTTTATTGTTATATATTGATATTATTGTGTGTATTTGTAAACTGAGCTTAGCTCCCCACGCAGAATCTCTTGTGAGGCAAGGATTACAAACGTAAATTTTCATTTTCAAAAAATTCAGTTTAAAAGCCTCTAAAAAATGAGTATACAACGGACACCGCCACCTCAAACCAAGGACTCAACTCAAGGTCTCAACTCGAGGTGAGGTTCGGTAGGTGATCCCGGGGTTGAAAAGTCAGCAAGCAGGGAGGATGCATATCAAAATGTTTCAGGTGTTCCAGCAACTGCACCAATATTCAATTTTCCTAGTTCTAGCGCCGTCGGGACGCGGGTTATGCCTTCAAACCTATCAGGCAACACTGTGTACCCCACTAGCGCTAAAACTATTGAGGGGGAGGACCAACTATCTTGGCGTTCGACCGATCTTGATCTTGTCAGCAACCCAGTGTCAACAACACTCAACGTAAAATAAACAAAGCAACCACAGCTACCAAGCGAGAAAAGCAGCGTCGTGTAGATAAAGCCAAAGAGTGTGCAGAAAGAGCAAAGCGTTGTCAGCAAACCCGGGAAACTACCATCAAGAAAGGTCAGTTGGGCGCTGGGGTAGCTGGTCGAATGGGGCAATCCGACTTGTGGGAAGATCTCAGGGGAGTAAAAATATTTGGTAATCAAGATGGAAACCCTAACTTAGAAGAAGAAGAAGGCGAGCTCTTCTCTGCGAGTGGTGCGCCCCGAGAAAATGAAGGGTCGCATAAAATAACTAGAATTACAAAAAATTGTAGGACTCTTCCTAAGGAACATTTGTCGAGTACAGAGTCATCTGAAGATTCTACTTGTAGTCAACTTTTTTCCACGCAGGGGGGGGGAGTAAGACTTTCTCGGTCACGGGGGAACTCTTAACCCAACCCTCAAATAACAAATCTTGAGCAGCAAATGGCCAATTTAGCTCAATTGGTCGGGAATGCAATGTCCCTATTTTCAGAAAGCCAAACACGACTTCAAAAAGTCAAACAAAATTAGCAGGAAGTGGCCGGGATGAGTAGTGACATTCAGGGTAATCCGTCCGCCCCTCTCCACCCCAAAGCTCCGGCTGGATGTGCTCAAAAATCTCAGACGGAACCACCTCAAACCTCAAATAATCAATTTTTTACATGCAATCAAAAAGTACTGACACAACCTGTTTTGCAACCAAAAACATTTTGTTATATGAAATATGACTTCGCCAAACTTTTCCCCCCATCCCTAAAAAATTTAGCGAGGAGAAGAATACCATTGCCTTTGGGGCATGGTTACGTGAGTTCCAATCAGTTATGGAAGTAGGAGGAATTGCTTGGGAAGATCGGGCCCTTTATATTGACCATGCTCTCGGTGGTCTAGCCAAGGAAACATATGGCGAATTAAATCCTTAGTTCTTCGGAGCAACTGCTGGAGGTCCGGAGCTCCGCCCTATTTTAGCACAATTGCATGAAAAATTAAAACTAATGTATTATAGTGATGAAATTTAAATAACTAAAAAATGTCATGCGGAAAATAAATATTACGGTATATCTAACCACAGCATACCTACGCGGTTGCATATTGTGTGTGTGTGTGTGTGTGTGTGTGTGTGTGTGTGTGTGTGTGTGTGTGTGTGTGTGTGTGTGTGCGTGCGTGTGCGAGCGTGTGCGCGTGTGCGCATCTGTGCGTGTGTGCGTGTCTGTGTCTGTGCGCGTCTGTGCGTGCGTGCGTGTGTTTGTGCGTGCTTGTGTGCGTGCGTGCGTGCGTGCGTGTGTGCGTGCGTGCTTGTGTGCGTACATGCGTGTGTGCATGCATGCATGCGTGCGTGCATGCGTGTGTGTGTGCCTACGTGCATGCGTGCCCGCATGTGTGCGTGTGTGCGTGTGCATGCGTGTGTGCATGTGTGCGTGTGTCTGTGTGTGTGTGTGTGTGTGTGTGTGTGTGTGTGTGTGTGTGTGTGTGTGTGTGTGTGTAAAATATTTTATTTTTAACTACTTTGACAGATGATTCAGTATTTTTGTTTTGAAACTAAGGTTTTTGCTAATTGTATTTATTATTTTTTATTAAATAAAAAAAATAACAATGTATTATAGGCTAGTTCAGGATAAGCGTCTTTTACTGTACGAGAGAAGGTACAAAAAGAAAAAAATAAAATTTGAAAAAATCTTAACTTTCTTAGTTTTTTAAGTTTAAAGCTATACTTCATAAAAATTGCTACACGATGATATGTTTCACTACGTTGAAGTGCTGTAATATATCAGTTTGTGCTAAATAAATTTTTGTTTTTTAATTAAACGTCACAATAGTTTAAAATCACCACTAAAATAGTATTATCCTGAACAGTGATTTTAAGTTGATAAGAAAATAAGAAAAATAAAGATGAAATTTGTGTTTTTAAACTAATTTTAAACCTACATAGTTTTTTTAATGTTTTGCTTGTAAAACTATTCAAAACTTAAAAATTAATTTTAAAAACTCCATTCCAAACTTTTAAATTAAGCATTTTTTGTAATTGAAACATTAAAAAACTGGAAAACAAGCGCGCCAGCAGCGCCGTACCTACGAAGCGGCAAAAAACTAAATATCACCAAAAACTGCTTTTGCTTTTGCAATATTTAAAAAGTATTTAAGAAATTTTGAAGAGAAGGATCGAGATTTTTAAACCAATAAATATTTGAAATTTTTTAAACTGTAAAATGTACTAGTCGCTCAATGTTTCTCAATTGTCCCTCTACATATGATTGGCGCTAGTAGTTATGTACCCTCTTCCTAACAATAAAAACCCTTATTGCAAACTAGTCTATAGCCCAGATAATTTTTTATGTAAACTTACTTTCCATTTCCTTTTCTCACCCAACTCCTAAAGTATTCGTCTATATCAGCAGTGACGGTACCATCTGGTTTTCGTAAATCGTTGTTTTTGTTTCCATCCAAAAATCCGCAAATTCCGCAGCTATTATTAGTCAGAGCCTGAAAATAAAGTTTTAATATTTTTTCAACTAATTTTACAAAAAAATCACTGAATAATATAATTATGAAACAACACCCATAAAATTAATTTTTTTTTAAAATTAAACGGGCGAATCCTTTAGCTGACACAAATTAAATCTTAAAAAACGTTTAAATAAAAAAAATTCCTATAGGTCTCAAATTTTTCCAATTTTATCTCTGGAGTTTTATCTTTGCACTTTTAATCTTAATTCATATCTTTTTATATTGATAAATTTTTGACGATGTCTTTTTTCTAGCTTTTGATTGTATGTTTGTTGTTGTTCATGGTAAAAAGGTACATAGTTATTTTAAAGAAGAATAACAAAAAGAGCTTATAGATAAAAAAAACAAGTCAATTTATAGACTATAGGACTAAAATTAGCAATGTTATGCTGGCAGTTTGCTCAGTAAATCCTAAAACAAACAGAGCAGATATTCTTCTTGGCGCCCACGCTTTTTATGTACTTTTTTTGGTTTTTCCTTTTAAAATACGTGGTACAGCATAAATAAAACGAGTGCGTGGGTTGTTATGATTATTTAGACTATTGGTTTACAAATTTGGTATGCTTCTTTCTTTACTATAAGAATAGGTTATAGACTAGTTCGGAATAAGGCTTTTTTGGTGTTAGGAAGAGGGTACATAACTACTAGCGCCAATCATATGTAGAGGGAAAATTGAGAAACAGCGAGCGACTAGTACATTTTACGGTTTAAAATATTTCAAATATTTATTGGTTTAAAATCTTGACCCCTTTTCTTCAAAATTTCTTAAATACTTTTTAAATATTGCAAAAGCAAAAGCAGTTTTTGGTGATTTTTAGTTTTTTGCCGCTTCATAGGTACGGTGCTGCTGGCGCGCTTGTTTCCCAGTTTTTTAATGTTTCAATTACAGAAAATGCTTAATTTAAAAGTTTGGAATGGACTTTTTAAAATTAATTTTTAAGTTTTGAATAGTTTTACAAGCAAAACATTTAAAAAACTATGTAGGTTTAAAATTAGTTTAAAAGCACAAATTTCATCTTTATTTTTACTAATTCGAAATCACTGTTCAGGATAATACTATTTTAGTGGTGATTTTAAACTATTGTGACGTTTAATTAAAAAACAAAAATTTATTTAGCACAAACTGATATATTACAGCACTTCAACGTAGTGAAACATATCATCATGTAGCAATTTTTATGAAGTATAGGTTTAAACTTAAGAAACTAAGAAAGCTAAGATTTTTTTTAAGTTTTTTTATTTTTGTACCCTCTCTCGTACATTAAAAGACGCTTATTCCGAACTAGTCATATAATAATTATTTTTTTTTATTAATAAAAAAAAATACAATAGCAAAAACCATCAAAACAAAAACAATCATCTTCAGATATAAAAAAAAACACACACACACACACACACACACACACACACACACACACACACACACACACACACACACACACCCACACACACACGCACACACGCTCACAAGCACGCAAGCACACACACACGCACGCTCGCACGCACACACACAAGCACGCACCCCACCACCCACCACCACCACCACCACACACCACCACCACCACCACACAACACCACAAACACACGCACGCACCACAACGCGCACAACACAGACACGCACAGACGCCGAGACGCACACGCGCACACGCTCACACGCTCACACACACACACACACACACACACACACACACACACACACACACACACACAATATGCAACCGCGTAGGTATGCTGTGGTTAGATATACCGTAATATTTATTTTCCGCATGACATTTTTAGTTATTTAAATTTCATCACTATAATACATTAGTTTTAATTTTTCATGCAATTGTGCTAAAATAGGGCAGAGCTACGGACCTCCAGCAGTTGCTCCGAAGAACTAAGGATTTAATTCGTCATACGTTTTTTTGGCTAGACCATCAAGAGCATGGCCGATATAAAGGGCCCGATCTTCCCAAGCGATTCGTCCTACTTCCATAACTGATTGGAACTCACGTAACCATGCCTCAAAGCAATGGTATTCTTCTCCCCGCTAAATCTTTTGAGGGATGGGGGGAAAAGTTTGGTGAAGTCATATTTCATATAACGAAATGTTTTTGGTTGTGGGAAACAGGTTTTGTCGGTACTTTTTGATCGCATGTAAAAAATTGATTATTTGAGGTTTGAGGTGGTTCCGTCTAAAAATTTTGAACAGAACCAACTGGAGCTTTGAGGTGGAAAGGGGCGGACGGATTACCTCGATGCCACTACTCATCCCCGCCACTTCCTGCTGATTTTGTTCAACTTTTTGAAGCCGTGTTTGGTTTTCTGTAAATAGGGACATTGCATTCCCGACCAATTGGGTTAAATTGGCCATTTCCTGCTCAAGATTTGTTATTTGAGGGTTGGGTTGAAAGTTCCCCCTTGAGCGAGAAGGTCTAACTCCCCCCCCTGTGTGGAAGGAGGTTGGCTACAAATAGAATTTCAGATGACTCTGTACTCAACAAATATTCCTTAGGGAGAGTCCTACAATTTTTTTTTATAATTCTTGTTATTTAGGCGACCCTTCATTTTCTCGGGGCGCACCGCTTGCAGAGAAGAGCTCACCTTCTTCTTCTTCTAAATTAGGATTTCCCCCTTGATTACTGAATATTTTTACTCCCCCGAGATCTTCCCGCGAGTCGGATTGCCCCACTCAACCAGCTACCCCAGCGCCCAATCGACCTTTCTTGACGGTTGTTTCCAGGGTTTGCTGATGCCGCTTTGCTCGTTCTGCACGCTCTTTGGCTTTATCCACATGACGCTGCTTTTCTCATTCAGTAGCTGTGGTCGCTTTGTTTATTTTACGTTGTGTCTTGGTTGACACTGGGTAGCTGACAGGATCAAGTTCGGTCAAACGCTGAGATATTTGGTCTCTCCCCTCAATAGTTCTAGCACTAGTGGGGTACACAGTGTGGCCCGATAGGTTCAAAGGCATAACTCGCGTCCCGACTGCGCTTGAACTTGGAAATTCAAGTATTGGTGCTGTAGCTGGATCACCTGAAACCTTTTGATATGCATCCTCCCTACCTGCTGACTTGTCAAGCTTAGGATCACCCACCGAACCTCGTCTCTCATTGAGACCTTGGTTTGCGTCCTTGATTTGAGGTGGCGGTGTCCGTTGTATGCTCATTTTTTTAGAGGCTTTTAAGCTGAATTTTTTTTAAAACAAAAATTTTCATTTGTAATCCTTGCCTCACAAGAAATTCTGGGTGGGGAGCTAAGCTCAGTTTACAAATACACACAATAATATCAATATATAACAATAAAATCCTAGATGCAAGGATTACCTCATAGTCAGCTTTGAAAAACGATTTAAAAAAAAAATGAAAAAACAACAAGGATAACAAGTACCATGAAGGGAAAAACCAAAGAAATTAAGCCACCACGGAGGTAACTACAGAAAGTACAGGTTCTTTAGTTATTGGCTCCAGTATGTAACGGTACAAAAGGGGACAAGCAGGTATTGTAGTCCTGTCGCTCGCTACACGTGGTACTTCTTTTCCTTGTATAATAAAAACAGGGGTTTTTCCCGATTTAGAATAGCTCAGTTGAAAAATAAGAAAAGAGCACGTAATTTGCGGTAATTAATTAACCTTTATGTGTGGGGGATTATACGACACACCCTCTTGAACTTTGGGTCAAGTTGGGATAGGGTGGAAAGGGGGTTACGGCAAGAGGAGGTTACTGGACGGTTTTCTACAGTACTCAAAAATTTAGAATCGAATTAGGAAACGCAAACTAAACAACTGATAGAAGTTTTCTGCTGCAAGGATTAATTAACTCTGACATATATCGAGTTGTTTTGAAACATTAATTTTATGAGTGTAAAAAAACAGGGATAATTCTTAGAAGCCAATAAGGTTAATGGCTCGTGCAAAAATGTTACGTTGGGATTACGCAATGGTGACTAATAGTGAGGTGAGGGGCGATGTTTGAAATACACTCACAATGAAACGAGACCGTGTTGGGCCCACAGAAAGAAGAAGATGAGCTGAGGTTTTCAGCTCTTTCAAAAAGTTAGCTCAGAAATCTCTTCTTGGCTGATTTCTGGGGACACAAAATGAAAACGTTAAGCTGGTTACCTAAAAACTACTTAAGGTCGGAATGAAAAATTACCGTGTCAGGTACGAAGGAAAATTAAGGCTGGAAGTGGCCAGCCCCAACAAAAAGTTATCTGGTAAAAGTTCTCTAAACCGGAACGTCTGTGTAGAACAAGGAACAGTTGAGAATGATTTTACGCTCCTATATTGGCAGTTTGAAACCTCACTGTGTTGTGTGAGACCCAAAGGTTTAATAAGACCGAAGAGATTCGGTCTTTACAAAAAAAGAATGGAAAAAGATTTTTAACAAACGCAGTTTCCACTCCTGTCGAACGGAGAGTCGTTAGCTGGTAGTGGGAATAGGTACGTTGTAAAACATTAATGAGGTGGTTAAGATTCAAAAAGAGTTAAAACTGACGGATTTCAGTCTTTACAAAAATAGGAACAAAAAGGAACATTAGGTTTTTGTTTTTCTGCTGTTGATGGAGGTGTTAACGGGTGAAGAGAAGTCTACACTACAAAACATTAACACGTCCAGTGCAACAAAAGAATTTGGTTATTATTAAGGAATTCTCCAGTGAATTCCTCCTTAATGATGACCAATTTGCACTAAAACCTAATAACTTTGTAAGTATTCTTCAGCCTGTTAGCACCTCCGTCGACGAGCAGAACGACCGAAAACTCAAAATGTACTTTTGTTCCTATTTTTGTAAAATTGAAATTCAGTGGGGTTACCGTATTCACCCAACACACAGTGAACTCAAACTACAAATAATTTAATAAATAATTCTCAACTGTTCCCTTGTTCTCCATTTGGTACCGGATGACTCAGTGGTTTTCAGTTTGAAACCTGACACGGTTTCCTCCGATTTTTAGATTGAGCCAGCCTGAGACATATCCCCAGAAATCGGGGCCAAGAAGATTTCTGAAGCTAACTTTTTGAAAGAGCTGAAAACCTCAGCTGATCTTTTTCTTCTGGGCCCTACGCGTCTTGTTTACATAATATTATTACCGCACCTATTCGCCATTGGTGCCAAAATGTGACATTTTTCAAGCGTCTTTGGTTTTAAAAAGTAACCCTGTCTTTTTACACTCAATAAAATTAATGTTTCAAATCGATTTGATATTCCGAGTTAAATAGTGCTACGCAGCAGAAAAATTTTCTCAGAGTAGTTTGCGTTTCAGCATTCAATTCTAGATTTTTGGGTGTGGAACCTCCGGTGACCCCGTCCCTTTAGCGCCCCAGGGGTAGAGAGGGGTGCCTATCATATAGTTCCCCCCCCCCCACGCATAAAGGTTAATTAATTATCGCAAAATACATGCTCTTTTCTTATTTTCCAACTGATTTGAATTGAAAAAAACCCCTGTTTTATTATACAGAGGAAAGAAGTCTAGCATCCAGCCGGGTGACAGGAACTCGGCTTGTGTATGCGTACAGTACTGGGACCCCGATAAGACAGATTTCTGCTTAATTTTCTTGGTTTTTCCCTCCACGGTACTTGTTATCCTGTTGTTTTTATCATTTTTTAAATCATTTTTCAAACTTTTTAAATTAATCCTTGCGTCTTAGTTTTTAGTTGTAAGTTGTGTGTAGATATTTTTATTGTGCTATAAACTGAGCTTAGCTCCGCGCGCAGATCGCACAAGGGGGTTGCAAAACGTAAATTTTCATTTTGATTTGAGTTTAAAAGCCTCTGAGATGGGTATACAACAAAAACACGGCTGGAGGACTCAACTCAATTGGTCTTCAATTGGAGTAAAAGCCCCGGGGTTGAAAG
>JASAMX010029026.1:0-12594 GCA_030248175.1 Microlaimidae sp. YZB2_3
GGAAAAATACCTTGGCCACCCAAAGCACCCCACCGATACTACATGGATGCCCTGTCGTGGGATTACACCGGACATGAGGCGCACCGAGAGATGCCGTGGTACGAAGGCGCTTTCAATTTAATGCACCCCGGACTTTGATTGTCGGCGCATGGAATTTGGCCATCCCATATGGGAGTAACGTGGCATTCCTTGGCGACGTAAGTATCACATGCTATTTTCTTATTTGCTATTTTTAACAACTTTGAGTTGCTGTGTAAATCCGGTACAAGGTCTAAGCTTAGGTTTAATTTATATCACGGGTTTGACTGGCATAAATTTAAGCGTAGGAATTTTCATATTGCGCATAGTTTGCGGTAAAATGAGAAGACGGTTTAAACAAGCGGTACCGAGTCGGGCTTTAGCAAAATCAGTGCCCCAAGTAAATTCGTGCACCTATCCACTTGCGTGTAATGTTTCTAATACTAATCTTTATCGATGTACAGGAGTCATAAAACTTGAGCAGTATTATGTACGTGCTTTATTTGATACCGGAGCCACGTGCTCCATTCTTTCAGCTGAAATGGCCGACCTACTGCCTCACGTCACCTTCAAGCCGTTTGTGGGCCGCCCAGCCATGTCCTTATCGGGTTCCTTGGATCTAGTCGCGACTGGTGAGGTAAACCTTCAAATTGGAGGGAAGGGAATTCATGCTGAAATGAATGTGCAGCGCGGATGCCCGATGGAGGTGTTACTGGGGACAGACGTTTTACAACAGCTTGGTAAGTTGATTATTGATTTTGATACAGACCAGATCATTTTAGATAATGGAAGCATAATTCCCCTTGACCCCTCCGTGGAATATCCAGTGAGTGGAATTACGGTTTGTGCAATGGCTACCAAAATTGTGCCCGCCCGGACAAAAATGTTGGTTCATGCAAAAGTCACCACTCCACTACCCCCGGAAGCATCGATTATCTTGGAGGAACCTGGTCCCTCCTTTCAACGCACCGGGTTAATGCTAGCGCGAGTGCTTACCACCTACCGAGCCGGAGCCGCCTATGTGGAAATTCTTAATCCTACCGCGGAATCAATTACCTTGTATGCAGGTACAACTATTGGACTAGCAAACGCTCTCAACGAGGACTATGTTGCAGACATTTTAGCTGACCCGGGAGACGTCGATGAGGCCCAACTACGACAGCAAGTCTGTACTGCTGGCCCTGGAATCGAGCGCCCTCCCGATTTTGACCCTGTAAAGGAAATAGACTTCGACAAAGCTGATTTGGATGCTGAACAGAAACAACAATTAGCTAAATTATTGCGACAAAATAAAGACGTATTTTCATCTGGCCCATTTGATACCGGAAGAACTTCCTTGCTGAAACACGAAATAGATATTGAAAACAATCGGCCCTATCGCCAAAAGCCTTATCGCGTCGCTGAAAGCCAGAAACAAGTTATTCGGGAAGAGATAGACACTATGCTTAAAAAAGGAGTCATTAGGGAATCGAAGAGCCCTTTCGCGTCCCCGATAGTCATCGTGCGGAAAAAAGATGGAACTAATCGCTTTTGCATAGATTATCGAGGTTTAAACAAGCTAACCAAGAAAGACTCGTTCCCTCTGCCCCGCATAGACGAAGTATTGGAAGCCCTTAACGGTGCCCTATATTTTTCGACCCTTGATCTTCTTTCCGGATACTGGCAAGTCGACTTGGAGGAAAAGGACAAAGAGAAAACGGCGTTTTGCAGCCCTATGGGCGGACTTTATGAATTTAATGTGCTACCATTCGGTCTCTGCAACGCCCCCTCAACTTTTCAACGGCTTATGGAATTGGTCCTCAGTGGACTCCATTGGGTCAATTGTTTGGTTTATATTGATGACATTATAATTTTTTCAAAGACATTTCCTCAACATTTGACAGACTTAAATTTGGTATTTGACCGTCTGCGTAAAGCCTCGCTCAAACTAAAGCCAAAGAAGTGTCATTTCGGAAGGAAATCAGTGGAATTTTTAGGTCATATCGTGAGCAAGGAGGGAGCCCGGCCAAACCCAGCCAAAATATCATGCGTGAAGGACTTTCCGGTGCCGAAAACGCAAAAGCAGGTGCGATCCTTCCATGGCTTAGCAAATTTTTATCGACGGTTTATTAAAAATTTTGCCGAAATAGCCAGCCCCTTGTACAAGTTAATGGGAAAGAGAACTCATTTTTATTGGAGCCCAGAGTGTCAGAAAGCGTTCGACACTCTTAAGGAGAAGTTGTGTTCAACGGATGTGCTAGCATTCCCCGATTTCAAACGGCCTTTCCTGCTGTCGACGGACGCGTCAGATACTGGGATTGGAGCGGTGCTCTCCCAACAGTTCCCTGAAGGCGAAAGGCCTATAGCGTATGCAAGTCGGAACTTTAACTCAGCAGAGAAAAATTACGCCCCGATAGAGCGCGAGGCGCTGGCGTTGGTATGGGCCGTTAAGCACTTCCGACCCTATCTGTACGGTCATGAGTTCAAACTAACTACGGATCACGCACCTTTGCAGTATATTTTTAATAGCGGAAAATGCACCTCAGCCAGATTAAAAAGATGGGCTTTAATAATGAATGAATATTCGGTCACCAATTGTGAATATAGACCCGGTAAAGCTAATGGGAATGCAGACGCCCTGTCCCGTATTCCGCCCCCAGAGGAAGCGACGCCGGAGGTAAAAGTTCCACTGCAAACGGAAACGGTAAGTCATTTAATTGCTTATGCATTAATTACTCCAGAGGAAAGGGGTCCGTTGATCGCACTCCAGCGAGATGATCCGGACTACCGAGACATCTATCAATATCTGGATAAAAGAACGCTCCCAGAGGATAAAGCGAGGGCCCGGAAAGTTTTGCGTGAGTCGGATGAGTACCATTTGCAAGATGGAGTATTGGTCCATGAACATCCTCGAATCAAACGGGTAAGTTCGAAATTTCCTAATCAGATAGCCCTTCCGCGTGAGCGACGAGCAGAGGCCCTAAGAGCGGCGCACGACGATATCTTTGGGGGACATCTAGGCGTGAAACGCACGCACGCCAACCTGGTAAGTCGTTTCTTTTGGCCAGCCATGCGGCAGGATGTGGAGCAGTATGTCTCGACCTGTGATCTTTGCCTCAAGAGGAAATCTGATTCCCAGTTGCCCAGACCACCACTACATCCAATTAAGGTAAGCAAGATTTTTGACACCATCGGAATGGACATTTTAGGACCAATGACCCAAACCATTTGCGGAAATTGATATGTGCTGGTAATAACTGAGTATGTGTCCCGGTTTGCCATGTGTTTTGCTCTCCCGGACCAAAAGGCCGAAACGATTGCGCGAATACTACTGGAACAGGTCATGGCGGTCCATGGATGCCCCGCGGAAATCCTCACTGACCAAGGTACCAATTTCCGTAGTGATGTAATAGCTGAAGTTTGCGAGATTGCCTCCGCCAAAAAGATATTTACTACGCCTTATCATCCGCAATGCAATGGCCTAACGGAACGGTTCAATAAAACATTATGCGAAATGCTTACTCAATACGTCAACAGTCATCATACCGACTGGGACTTCGCCTTACCCTTTGTTACTTCCGCATACAACCGTTCACCTCAGGAATCGACTAAAGAGAGTCCATTTTATCTTATCTACGGTCGAGATCTCCGCGTGTCAATCGATGCAAAGTATCAACAATTCTGGACCCCTTACAACGATTTTGAAGACGATTATATACGACACGCTAAGGTAACTATGACGGAAGCGCGAAAAATGGCTGTACAGAATCTGGCAGTGGCCCAGGAGCGACAGAAAAGGAACTATGATAAAAAGGTATGCAACAAACCTATACAAGTTGGCTCTTTAGTGCTCAAGTTTAGCCCCCCAAATAAACCTAATAGTTGCTCAAAATTTCAAAGCAAGTGGGTAGGACTGTATAAGGTAATAGGAATAAATAAACGGTTTGGTACCGCGGAAATTGAGTTGTTGGACACGCAGTCGCCAGCTAAAAGTGAAAAGGTAAATTTGCAGCGACTCAAGGTTTATAAGATTCGCCCTGGAAATTCGGCCGCTTATATGGCTTATATGGACAAAGCAACGGTACCTTTAGCTCTCGCAGATAAAACCACGCACGCAGCTGCACCCTCTAAATGGGCCGAGGACACAGGGACCGAACCCAACCGAGCTGCAGAAGCAGAGGATAGAGAGAAGGACCTTCCTACCCAAGCTCAGCAGCAGGGATCGCAGCCCCGACCTTTACGAAACAAAAGGCAACGACAGCGTGCCCGGTATGTGACCGCGAGGAAACGCCGTCAACGCCAGCTTAAGCACTACGCGAATTTTTTGGAGCGCAAATATCAGGAGCAGCAGGCCCGGCGGGCAGAGGAAAAGGAGCAAGCGGCTAAGCGTGCCGAAGAAAGGAAACCGAAAATCGGCCCCCTCAAGCCCTTGGACAAAACTGATATATTGGGAAAAATTTTAGAGAAAATGGATAAGCCACCTAATAAAAAGGATACTACTAACTACTAATTAGGCAGTTCTTGTGTTGGTTAAAATGAATTTTGGAAATAAAAATAGAAAAACTGTTACCTATGACTCCTCTTCCGTTTCCTTCCAGTAAGTATAATTGTCGTCAAATCCGCCTTAATTGTCTTCTTATTATTATTATTTGGTAAATCGTGGTAAATATGTCGTAACCGGGCGGATATTGTTTTTTATACGCTAGTGTTGGCTCCGCAAATTCTGTCTGCTTTGTAACTTTTACCCCTTTTCCTTCTTAATGTTATGTTTGTTTAAAAGGTACCGCTTGTTCGTATGTTCGTTAGTAATCAGTAGTTGTCTAACATTGTCTTAGTTGTTGTTAAAATATCATACTTATAAAATTTGTTTTGGATTGGGGACTTGCCATTTTTATTTTCAGAGCGTTTGTGTTAGGGAGGTTACTACTGAGAAATCTCCACCGTTCTTGCGCCTTGTTTAATTCTTTGTTTTTGCCTATAGCATATTTTTAATGTTTTGCGCTTGTTTATTTGCAATGTTACGTTTACAAAAGGGGTACACAAACATATATCAAAAATATTTTTATTTCAATAAATACAAATCAATTGCACCGGGGTTCACACTGGTGAAAATTCTGTGGAGGTTTGAGCCGGCGTCAGTGTCCCGTGACACGCATAGGTGAGCACCAAATTGTCCGTAGGCACGACTCCTATAACAAGAATTAATATTAGTTTATTTAGATGCTGACGGTCAAGGCGCCCCGCGCCCCGATGCTCCAGGCCCCGTGCCCCCTGCTGCCCCGGCTCAACCGCAGATGTCCCCACCGCTGCCTCCACAGGATGACTCCACGTCAAGCGAAGATCAAGTCGGCGTCCCGGCCGTTAAAGACTATTATAATGATTAAAAATGCACGCGGGGAAGTGAAATAGCGCCTTAAAAAAAACACTGAACTAAATTTTTGCGCAAGGTTTTTATTTTTACTGGGTATAATTTTTTTCTAAAAAATTCAAATTAGGTGTCGGCGACAAAAGTTGCCAATTTGTAGTACCTTATTCTTTGTGCCGTCGGAATCAAATAGGCCTCACCGGCGGGGGGCTATAGTGAGTAGGGTTTTTTTTGGCTGCGAAAAGTTTCTTCGCCCCCTTTGGCACCAAAAATTTTAAGACTAGTGTAATGTTTTTTTTGTGTACTTGTTTTTCATTTTTAGTTTTACTCATTTGTTTTTATTGCTGTTCTAAACTCGCCCAGTAAGTTTGCCAAGTTAACCCCCCGTCCTGCCCTTCAGCTCAGCTCCTGAATTTCCGAAAGCGCCTGTCGGACGCCCCGGTCCGGTGCCGATACTACCCTGGGTAGCCGGGGACGGCTTTGGTCCGGGTGGGAAGATATGGCGCCAGTCGGAAATTCAGGCATTTCATTATTTTCAGTCATTTTCCCCGTAGCCTTAGTTTTAGCTTCCCTTAAACGGCGCCTTGGGTGTTTTTGTAAAATTAAATTTATAAAATTATCTTCGCAAAATTAAAATAATTAATTTCCTTAACGTGGAAATGCACGGTCACACACCCGAGCGGCGCTCGCCTGTTTTGTTAGGCCGGTTGTCTGAGTCGGTGGGGTTTTTGTTCTGCGTGCGGTGCGCGCGTGTTATGCGGCCCAGTGCGTAAATGTGCTAATATAAAAACGGCCCGCGTATCAAAAGGTCGTTGGTTTTTTTACTTGCTTGAAATTGTCCGGCCGCGAAATACGACAAGAAGACCTGAAGACCCCGAGGCAGAACCATCTTTCTAGCCTCTCCCCTGAGCCTATTTTTATTCTAAAAGCAATTGTTATTTTCTTTAGTAGGCCCTGTCGTATTTCGGCAGTCCTTTGCGGGATTTCTCAGACAATCGGCGTTGGATTTAATTTTAAAACTTTTTGAATGCTTTTGTGTTGTTATTATATACGTGTGAGACCAGTGCATCTCCACGGTTGAACCTTTGTTTAGATCTAGTTTAAATAGCCCAGTTTTTGGTTAAATTAACGGCGCTGTTTTCTTATTAACAGTTAATTGGGGGTCACACCCGTTCACCTCGTTACCTTGCAACTTACGTTTCAAACTGTGTTTTTATTGCGCATTTTTAGTAAACCCACCTTAGCCAAAAAAGCCCAAATTAAGTCAAAGGTGTCATCTCACCAACATTTTGCATTTCTCCCACCCTTAGGTCTAAGTCGTCGCATCTTTCGTATCTTTTTACTAAACGTTTTTTTTATTAGGTTTAAGCGTGTCTTTGTGCCAGCCCAGCGTAAGTTTTTGTCCGGTAATACGTGCTGTGTTTGCCACGGTGTATGCATTTCTTTGGCGCTCATAAAATGTACCCCGTAAAAAGTCGTTCAACATTTTAGTACTAACACTGCGTCAATATCGTTAGCAACTTACTTTATATAACAAAGGTTCGGCTTAAGGAGCACTCGACTGGCGAGTAGCAAACAGACAGGCATTCGTTTACACACATCTGAGCTAGAGCCTTTTCACCTTGTCGTTCGTTCCGTGTCCGCCAGCGGTTGAAGTCCCCGCACTAAAATATTCACTGTTATCGGCGCGACACCTTAAAAACAACCTAAACTTTAACAAATAGCTGCGCGAAGAAAGTTTAGGTTGTGTTTAGGCTTTGCTTAGGCTTAGGAAGGCGTAGGCTGAAACTCCACTGCGAAGTCAGCTGCGGAGTTTTCTCCTATTAGCCATTACAATTTGGCAAACACTAAATTCCACCGACTCCGACTCCGCCTCAAATTTCTGCGAAGTTTATATTGATATGCAGGTTGGACGGAATAAACAGAACCTCAAGCAAAGTGAACAAATTTGAATGCCTTTTCAATTGATTTAGCTTTTTTTACATGTAAATTTAAAGAAATTAACAGTTTTTAGCTGTATAACACTATACAAATCAGTAAATTAAGTATAAAAATCATAAAATTAATAATTTAAAGATGGAATATAATTAATTTATCAAGAGAAACTGATAAACTTAAAAATTTTTATTTCAGTGCAAAAACATGGTTTTGATTTTTGTTTTGATTTGTTTTCTTAAAAATTTTTTATGTGAATTTAGGGTTTGGGTATGGGATATGATACACATGTTGGTTTTTTTTTAATTAAAACAAGGTTATAACAAATATTAAAGATGTTTTTAATGTTTTTATTTAAAAAGCTTTGCAGGAAAAATTCAAGACAAAGAAACCTTTATTTTTCCTAAGCCTAAGCGAAGCCTAGAAATCAATATAAAAGCTTAACAAACCTTAAAAGCGTTTGAAGACCCGAATAGATTACTGCTTAAATATATTTATTTAAAAAAATATTGTGCATAAAACATTATTTCCGGATACCAAAAGGTTTTTAAAAATATTGTTGCGTGGTGGTAAACACTTTAATGACTTAAAATTTGACTAATTTTAATTTTTATTGCACGAAAAACGCTTTATTTAATCAACAGTGACAAGATTTGCATAATGTTAAAAACTACGGTAAGTTACGGTAGATTTTAACGGAGTCGGAGTCGGTGTAATTTAGTGCTTGCCGCCAATTTTCATGCAAACACTAAATTCCACCGACTCCTACTCCGACTCCGTCCAAAATCTACCGTAATTTAGGCAAGCACTAAAAGACACCTACTACACCTACTACACCGACGGTGTCCGGAAATTTCGTCTTCTACATCTCGTCTTTCAACATCTCGTCTTCTACAACTCGTCTTCGGAAAACTCGTCTTTTAAACATCTCGTCTTCGGAAAACTCGTCTTTTGGATGCAATTTTGTAAACGTACTTTCAAAAATGCGAGTTTCCAGCCCAATGATAAATTTTTCTTTGATTTTTGGGTTTTGCTTAGGCTTAGGAAAAAAAATAAGGTTTTTACTCTTCGGTTCAAAAAGCATCATTAAATACAAATTTACCATGATAAAGTTTTGCTTGATTTTTAGATAAGATAAGATTTATTTTCTAGTAAATACATACATACTATAGGTTAAAAAAATGGCAACCCAGTTGGGTTACACAAAAAAAACACAAAAATAAAAAAATACAAAAATAAACATAAATACATCATAAATATCACAACAGAAGTCCTGGCTAACTAGAAAAGAATGACTAAAGGCTTTAATTTTAAAGCTCTTGCTTAGTCATTTTTAGGTTAATTTATCTTTGTTTTATAAAGAATTTTTAAAAATATGTAATGATTTAGCGTCAACTTGACTCTGATTTAGGGAATTCCATTTATTTTGTACTCTGTTAAAAAAGCTATATTTTCTGCAGTTAACTCTAGAATGTTCAATTTTAATTTTTTTTGAATGTCCTCTGGGGTAATTTGTGTGAAGCGTAAAATATTTGTTGGCTTTTAAACTGACATGGTTGTTTAGAATTTTATATGTTTCAATTAAATCAAACTTTTCTCTGCGTTTTTCTAAGGTCTCAAGATTTAATATCCTTAGTCTATTCTGATATTCTGTGTCTTTTATGTTGCCCTTTTTGGAAACCCGTTTAGTAAAAGATCGTTGTACTTTTTCCAGAATATATATATCTTTTTTCATGTATGGATTCCACACTACACTTGCATACTCTATTATAGGACGTACAAAACTTTTGTAAGCAGTAAGATAGTTTTTTAATGAATGAGATTTAAAACATCTAAAAATTAGATTAACAGTTTTTATAGCCTTGCTGGCTATTTTTTGAAAGTGTATTGAGAACTTTAAGTCATTTGTTACATAAGCTCCCAGATCTTTAATATAATTTGTTTTAGGAAACTTCTTATTGTTCAAGTAATAATCCATTTCAGTAATATTTTTTTGATTATTTATATTTAAAACTTCACATTTATTTACAGACAGACCAAGCTGCCAATCACTAGCCATTTGCCAATTCTATTCAGATCATCTTGTAATTTAAATATTGCACCAATCTAACTTCTGATTTACTAAAGATATTTTGTTAAAAAAATTTTTGTGGGCTATTTGGGGCAGGATTTTCACAAAAAACTATCAAAATCGAAGACAAAAAGTTTGACTCGGCACCGCACCTTTAAAAGTGCGGTACCGAGTCAAACTTTGTGTCGTGGATTTTGATGATTTGTTGTGAAAACGTTATTCCTGCCCACAATCAGCCACAAAAATTTTTTCGCTAAAATATCTTTATGGGTCCAGAAAATATGACCCTCCAAAATTGCGTTTTTTTTAATTTCTGTACTTGAAAGATTTCTTAATAAGTAAAAAATTGCAAGTTATAAAAGTTTTATTAAAAGAAAGCGGCTACTCTTTAATTTGATACCTTGATTGTTAAGATTGGAGCAGTATTTGTCGAGATATTGCGTTTCCTGTACAAAAAACGCTTTTTAGCGAAAAATTCGCGGGTTTTTTTGTAGGGAAGCGTAATATCTCGAGAAATATTGCTCAAATCTTAACATGGGGGGTCATATCTCCGGAACCACCAAAAATATTTTGATGAAAAAAATTTTGTGGGCTATAGGGGAAAGTGATAAGCTTTTCACAAAAAATCATCAAAATCGAAGACAAAAAGTTTAACTGGTTACCGCACCTTTAACAATCAGAAAGTTTAATTGTGAATGTTTAACTGCTTTTGTTAGGATTTTTGATTTGATTTGTTGCTAGATATTAAGAAAATATGTCAAATCGTAATAAAAACCCAAGCGTAATTTAATTCCCTTTACTCGGTAGAAATGACTATTGAAAAACTATCTTGTAGCAATCCATGACAGTTGCGGAATTGTCACCTAAATATTTTTACAAGGATTAATCTAAAAACGTCAGTCTTAACCTAATATATAAAAGTTAAAATTGTTCAATGATAAAACTTTTTGATAAATCAAGCATTTTATTTATCTTTTATACCTTTTTTTATTTATGTTTTATCGTTTACGTATGTTTTGTTTTTTTTCTTGATAATTTTTAAAGGTTTTTTTTTAAAAAAACCATCTATGTTTTTACCAACTTTGGTGTGATTACTTTTAAAACACACCACTTCTTGTTTTGTATGGATTTCTACGTTCGGTTGCAAACGATTTCCAAAAACGCACTTTGTTTTGGGTGTTTTTGATATCAAAGTTCCTCTAATGGTATAATCAAAAGTATTTAATAATAGTATATATTATTATGTTTTTTACTATCTAATATCTAATACAATCAGAATTATCTAATGCAATTTCTGATGTTAAAATTTTGGTTTCTGGTAAAAATTTAGGCGTTGTGGTGTATTTGTTTATTTTTGAACAGCAATATCACCTTAAATTTTTAACAAAAATTAAGAGCTTTTTTTAAGAATTAAAAATTGTTTTTGCAAAAATAAGAACATTGGAAAGTTTTAAAAAATCGGTTTCACTGTTGAAAAATGACTGGTGACTAAAACCCTTTATTTAGAGGACGAGATTTTTTGACCAGAATGGGCAATACAAACCTTAAAGATGCAGTCATCTTTATGGTTTGTATTGCCCATTTTTTGTAAAAACACTAAGCATAACGAATTATTTTGCATTTTTTATATTAAAAACTCGATTTGTTTGAAATTGTAATTCTGGGCGTCACATTTTTAAAATTTTATATGTCTATAGTCTCATAAAATTTATGAACAAGCGTAAACAATGTAATAAAAATATTTGCTCTGATAAAAATATTTTCAATTAAATCATACCATACCCTTGTGTCTTTTGTCAAATTATATAAAACGTGTTTTGCCTTGGAATGCTTTTGATATTTTTCACAGGCAAATGAAATAAACTAAACTCAGGCTAAATTTATAAGAGACAAACTAAAACTGTAAGTAATTTTTAATAATATGTTTTGGTATATCAAAAATATAACTCAGATTGTGTTTCTTATTGAGCCGTATGTTAAAAGGCGAATTAAAAATAACGTTATTAATTTAAAAGACCATTGGTTAAGAACACATCGAAAAGATTTTCCCGCCTTCGGCGTTTGGAACAAATATTTTTCAAGTATAGTCACTACCACATATTTTTTAAGTTCCGACTGGATATTTTTAAATAAGCAGTTATTAATTGTTATTAATTTTTTTTAATCTGAAAATTATCTTGAATGTGGTTCTAGGTCATGCATTATGTGTGCCGAAAACAAGCTTAGATTATTTATTATGTCAAAGTCGAGGTTATAATATTGTTCTATTTTGTGTTACAGTATTATTAAATGGAATTTACTATTTTTTGATTTGTATGTTTATATATTTAACTTGAAAAATTATATTAAAAGTAAATTGAAATTGGCTTACCTCGATGATTTGCAAGATTAATAAGATTAACAAACCAACTCAAAGTTTGCGCAAAAACGGGTTAATATTGAATATTAACTATTCTATACCCTATTTTAAAAATAATTTATAAAATTAATTAATCTATTTGGAACAGAAAGGTCAAATTTTTAACTGTGACGCTCACAAATTTTTTGTATATTAAAGGGTGAATTACAAAAAATCTGCGTTCCAATTTAAAAAAGGCATAACATTATACCATTGATTGGTCTTCATGTCCCACATAGAATTTTACGTGGTCAGCTGGTTTTAATTTAACTATCAATATCATGCCGAAATGCTGACAAAAATTATGTTTTAAAAGTGTACCAGTTTTTTTATTGTTGTAAGGCTTCAAAAACATAATTATCAACAATTTTTCACAAAAATCTTTTGTTAAAAATTTTAAATACTATATTTTCGCCGAGAATTTTAAAAACGTTTGCCCATTTTTTGGTCTAAACACAATATTTTACAAGTTCAAACGAAATTAAAAAAAAAACTGGATTAGTCGTGTTTGTTTAGTGATTGTTTTTTGTTTATAAAAATAATTTCGTAAAAAATATGTTGTTTCTTACATAATATTCACAAAACATACACAATAATATTTTAGTAAATATATTTGTAAAAAGTACAAATATTTGCATAAAGTAATGTGCAAAAAAGTGCAAAATATTTGACAGATAAAGCAAAGTAACTAATAAAATTATTCTGAAAATAGTTTGTGAAATTTACAAAATAAATTTCAATTATTACAAACAAGTTGCTTGCCCGATTTAAATATCAAAATTTGGTAAAATTCACAAATGCTTTAGTTAAAGAAGTGCGAAGCAAGGT
>JASAMX010029028.1:0-20393 GCA_030248175.1 Microlaimidae sp. YZB2_3
GTGGGTGTGTGCGTGTGTGGGTGCGTGCGTGCGTGTGTGGGTATGTGTGTACAGTGCATGTGTGAGTGCGTGCGCGTGTGTGTGCCAGATTTTCATGTAACGAAAGTAATTTTTAACATTTTTTTATTTTTCAAAATTTTTGGCATAGATAAATCTAGAAAGTAGACTTGTTTAGCAATATGAGCAAATGTTTTAGATCTGCAAGCTGTGTTTTCAACATAACACTCCGTTGGACGCCATCTCCCAGTTCCGAAAGCATTTGGAGTTCTACCGTGTTCGGACGGGGCGACCGGCAGAGTGCGCAGAGCTGGAGCACCACGCCTGGCTCTCCCGCCAATTCGCCACATTCGCCGAACTCTTCGACACCGCCGTGCGCAACGGACTCGCCGCCATACAAACCCAACACCCCGGCTTCTACTTCCAGTCCGCAGGACAGCAGGCCATCGCCAGGAAGGTATGCCTTCCACTTATAAGTCTTTGTAAATATGATGTGAAGTTTACTTTGTGCGCGCGCGTGTGTGTTTGTGTGTGTGTGTGTGTGTTGGATTTTAATCCCAAAGTAGACACGATTTTCTTTTTTACTTTTGTAAGAATAACGATTTTTAAAGTTTTTTATTCGACAACCAAATAAATTTTATGAGTAGCTGAAAAATTTTATTTGATTTGCTGTAGTGGCCAAAATTTTTGATATATTTTACTGTTGCAATTTTTCAATGCCTTCTTTTATTTTCACTCAAGATTTTGAAACCTAGAGGGGGGTCAGGTGGGGTCCAATTTCCGAAAAAAATATTTTTTAACCATTAAATGTTTAATCATAGTTTTTTTTATAAGATAATACTACATTTTATTATAAACAGCGATAACAATGTATAAAAAGAGTGTAAAAACATGAATTTGTTGTAAAATTCACGTTTTTGGAAGAAAATTTAGTATAAAAAAGTACTTAAAATTTTCTCGAGAGGGGAGGAGGGGTTAGGTTTCAAAATCTAGAGGGGGGTCAGGTATAAAAAATTCGAAAATTTGGGGGGAGAAGGGGGAGCTGGATTTTTTTCTAGGAGGAAGGGCCCAAAATTTCAAGACTAGGGGGTTGGACCCCACCCTACCCCCCCTTGTTCATCTATGAGTGCACCTAGATTTTGAACTTATTTAGTTTAGAACTAGTTTAGTTAACATTACACTTTATGTAAACTAAAGTGTACGCTATATTTTAGGTAGCTGTTCAGAAATTATGGGGAAGATTAACAACCTCTACTCCCTATCCTTCTCCGGACCCACTTGAAAATGCTAATAAACTGGAATTCTATGGACAACGACCATGGCGCGTGGGACTCCCTGAAGGTCTGTTTTTTTACTTAGTTTTGTTTGATTACCGATCATTTCCATTCTATACATGGATGGCCAACCTCAAACAATCAGGCAGGAGGCTTTACATTTATCCCCAAGTCCCTTTAGCTTTTTGTGTTTAGGGGGTGGAGGTTACCCCAAGACCCTCCTTTTTGCAAAAATTTCACCCGGAAGCATTCATTTAGCGTGGTTTATAATTAGTGTGGTAAATACTGAATTTTAAATTTATGCAATCTAAAAATATGGCGACATATTATTTCAAAAAATAAAATAAAGATTTTCATTGCTCTTTCACTCAAAATATCACCTTGCCTTCAGGTGTATACAGCAGTGAACAAAGTTTGGAAGAAGCAGGATATTTAGCAATTCAATTAAAAGAAATGCAGAAAGAATGTTCCACTCCTATTTTAAATATGCTTGGATGCGCCATGACTCAGTTTAAACGGTACGTTATTTAATTTATGTAACTAGTTTGACAATTTTAGTCTGAAATTTTTTAATAATTTAATGTTTCTGAACAAATCGTGATATAAATTTTCATAATGTTCAAAAATTTAGCATCTATATTCGTTAAAATTGTCAAAAAAAAACAAACAAATAATAATCAGCGCGCACTGATCATGAAAATGAAAAAAAATCCTACAAAATAAATTTGTAACACGAATATTTTTTAGGCAAGTTTTAAGATCAAAATATTTTTGATTATTACCTTTTTGTTGATTACCTGCATTTCACTGTGTTACAGGTAGAAAGCCTCTTAGATTTGGTAAAATGGAATGTTTTAATGGAAATTCTCTAAAAACCGCTTTTAGCGTTATTAGTAGGGGTATGGGATTTTTGGAGCCCTATGCAAAGAACGTAAAGAACGTAAAGCCGTTAAAAAGTTTAGAGAGTTTGGAACCATGAAAATAGGCACTTGGACTCGAAACTAATAAAATTATAGTTTGTGGTTAGGTTTAAGCTTAGGAACATGTTTTAGCGATTTCAAAAATTCATCTCTAAGTTCCCCATTTCTGGTGTCGTAGAATAGATCTTCCTTCGGTACAGATCTTCCTCCCCCCTGGAAGATTTATTCTGGTTCACTTTAGAATAAATCTTCCCCCCTTAGAATATTTATTCTCCCTTCCAGATGGTACATTAACGTACACACAAAACATACGTGTAACAGTTGAAGAAGGGGAAGATTTATTGTAGACAGAACACCAGAATAAATCTTCCTCTATAATAAAACATACAGCAAAAATTTGCATATATATTGATTTTTTACAATTATGAATTTTTTAAAATTTTTGTGGCGTTTTTGTTTTTTATTCGTTTCACTTCAGGTTTGAATATTGTGTTATATTTTAATTGTTTGTTTTAAAAAAAAACCTTCATTTGTTTTAAATTTTACAAAGCTAAAAATGGATCCGTTTGAATATCAGTGTGTTGTGAACTACATTTTAGAAAAAGAGTACTCTGATGGCTTTAATAAAAATGAAAACAGAAAATTACACATAAAATGAAACAGTTTTCGAGTTGCCAATAGAATCTTATAGCGCATAAGCAAAAACTTAGTTTCTGGAGAACCTGTCAAGCAACAGGTTGTTTGTGGAGAAGAGGAGAAAAAAAGAATTTTAAAGGAATGCCATGAAGGACCTGTGGGAGGGAGACATTTTTGACAAAACAGAACTATCAAAAAAAATCGCAGAACGATTTTGGTGCCATAAATTAGCAGACGATGCTCAGAATTACTGTAAAATAAAATTGGTTTACCAAGCCAAGTTTCTAATCTTTTGAACATGCCAGAAGCAGCAAGCTTACACCCAATTCCTGTTTTGAGAGACTTATTCAGCAGAATGGACTTAGTAGGACCATTGAATGTTACTAAAAATGAAAATCGGTACATCCTTGTCTGCACCAAATATCTAACCAGATGGGTTTAAGCTGTTCCAATTCCAGACAAAACTGCAGGAACGGTACGAAAAGCTTTGCTTGAAAACATCATTTATCGATATTTGGCTCCGGCCATTTAAAGCAGAGGAAGCTCCAGAGCTCCGCCCCTTAAATAAGCCATTTAAGGCTTATTTAAGTTTGAAAAGTTTGAAATACATATTAAACTACTCCATTTGTATTTATATTTTTATTGATTTAAATAAGTTTTGCAAAAAATTTAATTTACAAAAAAATTTTGACAAAATAATCTATGACATTACTTTTAAATTGTTCATTAAATTAGCACCAAAATAGGGAGGAGCTCCAGAGCTCGGGAGCTCCTAAAAGCGAAGCTCTGCTCCAAAACTCCGGAGCTCAAAGCTCTGGGGAACACAATTGGAATGCAATAACTGAAACACAACAATGGTAAAATTCCTTCGACAAATGAAAATTCTATATCGCATTAACGCACTACTTTAATACTAAGCTTAGGCGATATAAAAATTTTATAATTTATGAAAGCTTCATGAATTCTTGAAAGAATTGTATGTAGTTAATGCTGGCGGCGATTAAGTCACAGATTTGATGTTGTTGATGAAAAAAAAAGAAAAGAAAAAAAATAATGAAATGGTGAAACAGTAGAATTAAACTATGCATAGACTATGCTTAGTAAAATATTAATTCTGTTATCTGATCATTAGAAAAAAAACCAACACAGGAAAACTGTTGTGGCTTGGACAGTATTACACTTGTGAGTATATATGAAGTGAAATTAAATCAATAAATGGCTATTGTAATAGCTTCCTCTTTATTTTAATTTGATGAATTCAAATGGCCACCATGCCATTATAGTGGAGAGTGTCATTTAAATGGAGAGGCTCATTATAATGGCCTACTTTTCTATATTTTTTTATATAATAGTTGCACATTTTTTGGTATATTATATATTTTTGATTCCTCTGTCAAATAATTCAAATTATTTAAAATATTTTTTCAGATAATAGTTGCACATTCGACGGCTCAGGGGGGGGGGGGGGGGTCCACACCCCGGGGGAGTACCTCCAGGGGGGGGGGGGGACTGGGTCTCTAAAAAAAAACACCCGGGGGCTTTTGGAAAAAATTCCCATTCCTCTGTCAAAAATTCAAAGAAAAAATCATCAACCAAGCACCGACCTCACGCTCAAAGGGGGGGGGGGGGGGTCCACACCCCGGGGGGGGAGACCTCCAGGGGGGGGGGGTCACACCCCGGGGGTTCTAAAAAACACCCTCTGTTTTTACCATTTTATTGACCAAAATTTACAAGTTATTGACGATATTTGACCATTTTTTAAAGCATCTTTTGGGATGGCTGGGGGGGGGGGGGTCAAAAATGGGCCTTAGGGGGGGGGGGTCAGGGGTTCAAGGACGATGAGGGGGGAGGGGTCAAAATTACTTAGGGGGGGAAGGGTCCAGAGGCCGTAGGGGGGGGTGGCACCCCCAAAACCCCCCCCCTTCGGTGACCTATGGTTTCAACATATAAAATAATATATACGTTGAATTTAACAAAAAACGTTTTTTCTTGCTTTTCCAATTGACCCATGATTTGACGAATCAAATCGTGAAAAAAAGTTTTACATTTGCAGTTTTTTTTTAATTTTGCGGTTAACATGTAAAATAAACATGTAAAAATCTACAGTTTTATATAGAAAAATTATCTTGTAGATTATTCCACAAACTGTTTATTTCACAGGTTGTAGTAGGTTTTTTTATATAATAAAAAATCTACAATGGAATAATCTATGTATAATCAGAACAACTGTTTAACACACAGTTGGACATTCTCTACTCCCATGCATTCTTGTTTGTACCAAATGATGTACTGCTATTAAAGATGCTTAAACAAGCAGAGAGTACAGAGTTAAAACTTTTGCCCATTGTCAAAAAATTGGCGCATTTTATCCTTTATACCTTCAGACCTGTGCACGGTTTGAAAATGCCCCCTAAAATTTAAAATCGAAAATTTTCGGCGTCGGGTCCCCAAAATTTGAGGCTGCTAACTTATATTTAAGAGAGATAGAGTTTAATTTTAAAAAAGTACTTGTATACCAGTGATTCGCATTAAACTATTTTGTTAGATCTGAAATTATATTTAAAAAAGAAACCAAAAACTGAAGGAACAATTTATTAATTTTAGAGAGAGAGCTGTAGTTTGGAAGATTTTAAATGGAAAAAATTTTGGGCCAAAAATATTTATTTTTGAAAGTTTAAGAATCTTATAATAACCCAAAGATTATTGCTAACCATTGTTAAATTATCTTTTACAATAATGCTTTTTTTTCAAAATAGTACTTTTAAATGCCTTTTAAAACTAAACACCATTAAATATTAGTAATTAATTTATAAAAAAAATTATAATGGTTTAAAACTAATTTTCTAGAAACCACCTTTTTTTTGACATCCAAATTTATGGGTTTTAAATTGTTTTTGTTATTGTTTGTTTGTTTTAAATTTTTTTTAATTTAAAATATTTGACTACGGCCATAACTTTAAGGAGTTAAATTTGTTTTATATTGTTTTTATTGATTCCAGCACATGCACACATTCCTTAAAGTTTTTTAATACTATATAAATTGCAATGAAATTACAAACTGACTGTAATAGCAAATTTGCAACAATTTTGGATGAAACAAAAAGAGTCCAATCGGTCTATTGTGTGTAGGGCAATGAGTCAAATCAGTTTGACCCAACAAAAAATTTGAAAACATCTTAGTGACAAAACTAGTCAAATCAAAAAACTCTCACTTTATCAGCAATGGTAACACTTAATGTAATGCCTAGTACAGACCTGTGCACGGTCTGAAAATGCCCCCCCCCCGTTTTATTGGAGGATTTGCCCCCCCCGTTCTATTGCCCCCCCCCGCCAAAAAATGAAAAAGTACCCTAAAAATATGACGCCATTTTTGACCTATGATGACGCCATCGTCAGGAATTTTTTGCAGTTTTTAGCCTATTTCAATGTATTTTAAGCCATTTTAGACCTATTTTTACCTTATTTCTTTTTTTTGTCCCTTTTTTTCCTTTTCCCTTCTTTTTTTCTCTTTTTTCTCCTTTTTTTCTCTTTTTTTTTCTTTCTCCCCTGCTTTCCCCCTCCCCGTTTTATTGCCCCCCGTTTCAAAAATTGCCCCCCCCGTGCCCCCCCCCGTTTTGGAATTGCCCCCCCCGTTTTAACCCGGGGGGGGCAGTGCACAGGTCTGCTAGTATCACAAAAGATGGTCTGTCTATGGTGCAATAATTGGTATTAATTACAAAAGTCATGATTAAAAATCTGATTTTTCCTGAACATTTAAAACCTTAAAATGGTCATATCTCAAAACAAGGTTTTTTACATGGACTCATTGTGTCATACGAACAATGATTTGTTTTTTTTTTTCAATTTTGTGACGTTACATCCTACGATATAAATTTGTAAAAACACGTCATGAGGATCGTTGAGAGATTTTAGTTCTAATTTTGACACCATAGTAAAAACTAAAATTTGTGCACAAAAAAACTAAGCATAAACCTCACAATTTAGCTCAAAACTTAAATAAATTATGAATTTTACCTTTAATAATCTTTAATTTCTTGATTCTAAAAAGTTCTGTCAGGCTTTAAATTTTGTGTTAAAAAGAACTTTTGAAAAAGGGACTCTTTATGAAAAGTCTCACACAGTACACACGTAAAAAATATTAATTTTTTATATGTTTGAAATTATTTTTATGATTAATTACTCGTCAAGATTCTAAAATAGAGTAAATTCTAAATTGCTTTTATTGAATGAAATTCAGTACAGAAATTTAAACTCACTACATCAATGTTCATTTAAATTTTAGCTTAAATACAAAAAGGTTTTAATTATACAAGTTATCACTATAACTTTTGGCAAAAGCAGAGTAATAGCATACCAATTGTAATTAAATTACTTTGTTTTTCATTATATTTATTTATATATTGTATCAATGACAATGAAGATAATTTTTCTATATAATCGTTTGCCAAAAAAAGTATATTCAAAAATATTTAAAATTAATATTGGAAAAAATTTGTGTTAGCCATAAATTTATTAAAATCCTAATAATATAATTAAAAAATCCAATTTATATTTTATCTGGACTAGCAATACCTAAAAAAACAAAAAAATACTATTACCTATGTTTTGGTTTTAAAAAAAATTGTAATCTTAGTTTAACAAGTATTACGAGAAAGTATATAAATGTTAATTTGTTCCTGCTATTTATGCAAATTTTTAAAGGGCGGAAGATTTATTCTGGTGTTTGAACCAGAATAGATCTTCCAGGGGGAATAAATATTCTGAGGGGGGAAGATCTATTCTGGCGTAAATCAGAATAAATCTTCTGGGGGAAAGATCTATTCTAGCGCGAACCAGAATCAATCTTCTGGGATGAAGATCTGTTCTGGAGCGCTCTAGAATAGATCTTCCATTGGGAAGAAAAATAGGGAGAAAAATCTATTCTGCGACACGGGCTTCAAGTTTCCAGTTTATTTCCAAATTTCAGGTCTGAGTTTCCTCAGCTCAGACGCTAAATGTTAGTGGGACCCCAAAATTTTAAGGACAGTAGGTAGGTGGTTTGAAATTTATGGGTATAATTATCTGCTTACATTAAATTATAGAAATGACACTCTTAAATGATTTGTTTAGTTATAAATCGCCAAGAATGAAACGTTTTATTATGGTAGAAATTGGTGAAGAATATTTGGGCTTAGGAGAATATGGCAAAGCTCTTCAACATTTTAATCAGGCAATCTGGGAGTACAGACAAGAAAAGTGGATGTTAATTTTAAGAGGAATACTTTTACAAGCCCTTCAATGTGCATATTGTCTGGCAAACCTTAAAGTAAATTAGTTTTTGTGAATGCAATTTAAATCGCCATTAAATTGTATATTAATTTTATGCTATCATAAAAGTCTAAAAGTATGAGTGATACTAAAATAAACGTATCCGCTGTTTTATAAAAGTTTTTCGAGGTATAACTCAAAACCTGCATCGCTGCCCACATACTCACTGCATTCGTGCATTCCACTTCTTGTTGTCCACTGTAGTTTATCCATTATGATTTGACCTAGCACTAACGGTAAATGATCAATAATTTTTACCCTTTGAGTTTGTTATGAGATAATAAATTATTATTTTAGGAGTATGTGTCGTTATGTCTAGAACTAATTTCACCCGAGCACCTTCTTCCAATTGATCAGAGGTTAGTTGATTTTAAATTAATATTATTTAAAAAAAGGAATCGCTCTTTTCCAGGTGTCATCGTACAGTATAAAACTAAAGCTATTTTTTTTGTGTAACAAGCAAGTATTGTTGTGATGATGTTTCAAATATATGACACCTTACAAAATACCAGTTATAATTAAAAGATAACGGGTGATGGTTTAATCTAGCACGTTAGTTTATAAGGTACTAATGCTCGAATTTACAGGTTTAAGTCCTGTATTGCCCATTTTTCAGCCAAACTAAACATAGCACGTTGTTTCGCATTGTTTCTTTCAAAAACTCGATTTATTCAGTCTTGTATTTCTATAAAAATTAGAACAACTCATGAAAAAATATTTTTATACAATCATTTCCTTTCTATAATTTAAGTGGGGCAAGGAAGACTGATAAATTTTTAATTGCTCACTTAAGATCTAAAACTCTTCTTTACAGCAAATGGAAATAAATCATAATGTTATTTGAAAATTGACTCTGTTGCATGCATTTTCAGTTGTTTTTAGAAGCAGAATTCAGTCTAACTTGATGCGGTTGCTGGGAGGGAGTATGCCGGAAGCGGAGGCCAATGTTCCATCAGCTGCCGTTCAGCAAGCATCTGGGGCTTGGCAGCGAGAGTTATCGGATCGTTCCTTCTTTCTTATTGAAATGCGACCCCTTCACTCCTGCGTACAGTGCAGAGCCTGGTTCCTCTCTGAATCTGTAAGTTTTTTCTTAACACTCTCAAGAAAACAATAAAAATAACTTAGGGTAAATGACTTAATTTCGGCCACGCCTTAATTTCGGCCACCAATTTAGGGTGTTAGAAAATTGGCTTATATTTTAAACACAAAAGAACTTGCACAAAAGTAACTGGATTAATGTTGAATAAAGTGTTTTTGCTAAAGTTTTTTATCTTTATTATTCTACATTATCAACATTTTCATACAAAAAGTGAATTTTTTATGATTTTCTTAATTTTTGCTTTGTGTTTAAACTGCATCAAATTTAGAACGAAGCAATATATAACCTTAAAATACCTACTATTTAAGACTCAAAGTTGTTAATTTTCATGTTTTGATATTTTCTTTAAAAGTATTTTGCAATGCGTTTAACTAACTTCGCATTTTAAGATTCCGTTAATTTCGGCCTCCATAAAATTTAGGTGAAAGAACCTGCCGTTTTTTGCTGTTTTTAAATATCATTGCACTACCGTATTTATAAAGAATTTTTTTGCTCGTTTGACTTTGTTTTGACGTTTTTTAAGCCAAAAATAAAAATTGAACAAAAAATACAAGTTATTAAAACTTGTTTTTTTTAAGGTTTTGACATAATTATTTAAAGTCTTGCTAATAACTATTAAAGTTTGCAAACGGAAAAAATTAAGTTATGTGTACCAAGAACAATACCTAAGGGTAAATTTGCAACCTTTAAAAATTTTTATTGTTCGTTTAAGCAATAGTTATGGCCAGTTTTTTGTAGGTGGCCGAAATAAATGGCACGCGTCTTGCCCCCCACACCCCCCACCCAGCCCACAACCAACTTCACCCACCAAAGAAGCCCCCCCCAACAAACCACCAACACCAAAAAAAAAAAAACCCAAACCCACACACCCAAACCCAACCACACACCACACACACAAAACAACCCCCCCCCAACTTCGGCCACTTTAAAAAAAAAATTTAAACCTTCACTGATTTTTAAGTGTAACAGAAATTTTCAAATTTTGCACTGGAATAACAAATATAGCTATTGTTTGATTTTTAGGCCAAATTTTGGCTTGATTGAAAAAGCCAAAAAAAAACTTATTCAAAAAAATAAAAAAGGTGGCCGAAATTAAGTCAGTTACCCTATATCAAAAAATTAAAGTTTTTTTTCTGCATCTCATGCCGACAGTGACTAGTAATTTATATTTATAACGGGTTATGTTAGCAAATTATTGATTATAGTAGTAAATCCAGTAGTAAATCCATGATAGATTTATGTAAGTAAATTTTTATTCTGTTAGGTTTGTGCAAATCAGCTGGTGAAAATCAAAGTAGCTGTGAACCTGGTGTGTCCGTTTCCAATTAAGTTCAGCAAACTGTCGTTAGGACTGGCACCCAATGACTCTGGTTATGAACAACGCTGTTTGGTAAAACAAAGTTTTATTTGAGTTTTATAGGATTTTAAAAGAAGGATTGCATTTTACAGGAGTTTTATACTGTTAGTGCAAAATCCAAGCTGAACAAATAAATTTAAACAATTCATTCGTTAAATTTATTTTTAATCTGATTAAGGGGTAACGATATAGATAGGATACCCTGTCGGTTTTTGTGTATAACTCTTGCCATACGTGACGGACAGAAGCAAACTATATATTTGGAGAAAGTGTATTTTTTTGATCAGTTCAGTATCCTTAACATTTTTGGTGGACCATTCCACGCCGAGATAATGTACCTGTCCACAAAAATTTTCAGCGAAATCCCTACGATAGAAGTTACAGTATCCTTAACATTTTTGGTGGACCATTCCACGCCGAGATAATGTACATGTCCACAAAAATTTTCAGCGAAATCCCCACTATAGAAGTTTTTTTAATTTCATTTTATTGCTAAAATTTTTGAAATAAAAAATAAAAAGACGTAGGGTAACTGACTTAATTTCGGCCACCTTTTTTTATTTTTTTGAATAAGTTTTTTCTGGCTTTTTCAATCAAGCCAAAATTTGGCCTAAAAATCAAACAATAGCTATATTTGTTATTCCAGTGCAAAATTTGAATATTTCTGTTACACTTAAAAATCAGTGAAGGTTAAACTTTTTTTTAAAGTGGCCGAAGTTAAGGCGCGTGCCATTTATTTCGGCCACCTACAAAAAACTGGCCATAACTATTGCTTAAACGAACAATAAAAATTTCTAAAAGTTGCAAATTTACCCTTAGGTATTGTTCTTGGTACATATAACTTAATTTTTCCCGTTCGCGAACTTTAATAGTTATTAGCAAGACTTTTAATAATTATGTCAAAACCTTAAAAAAACAAGTTTTAATAACTTGTATTTTTTGTTCAATTTTTATTTTTGGCTTAAAAAACGTCAAAACAAAGTCAAACGAGCAAAAAAATTCTTTATAAATACGGTAGTACAATAATATTTCAAAACAACAAAAAACAGAAGGTTCTTTCACCTAAATTTTAAGGTGGCCGAAATTAACGGAATCTTAAAATGCGCAGTTAGTTAAAACGCATTGCAAAATAATTTTGAAGAAAATATCAAAACATGAAAATTAACAACTTTGAGCCTTAAATAGAAGATATTTTAAGGTTATATATTGCTTCGTTCTAAATTTGATGCAGTTTAAACACAAAGCGAAAATTAAGAAAATCATAAAAAATTCACTTTTTGTATGAAAATGTTTATAATGTAGAATAATAAAAATAAAAAAACTTTTGCAAAAACACTTTATTCAACATTAATCTAGTTACATTTGTGCTAGTTCTTTTGTGTTTTAAAAATAAGCCAATTTTCTAACACCCTAAATTGGTGGCCGAAATTAAGGCGTGGCCGAAATTAAGTCAGTTACCCTAATAGTAGAAATTTCGTTAAAAACTAAACTAGCTCGGAATTATGATACAACTGCTGTTTTAAAAATTGGGAACAAACTAGTTCCTATTAAATGACTAAACTTTTTAATTTTTTTTTTTGATTTGACGCTGAGAAACTACATTTCAAAACGTTTGTTTAAAACAAGCTTTTACGAAAAACTCAGATGGATCAGCAGCCGAGTGGTTAGAGCCTCAGACTCGGATCCTCAGAGCTGTAAGATCGAGTCTCCCCCGGGCAATATTTTTAACGTCAAAAAATTTTTTTTTTACTTTTTAATTAAAAAAAAGTGTTCATTATTCAAGATATTCCAAATAGGAAATGAAAAAATTAGAATATTTTTGGTAATAAATTTTATTAATGTTTTGAATTTTTGACATGTTTTTATTTGTGTCATTTGATGATAGTGGACGATAACAATTTCTTTTGAAAAAAATGTCAAAAATTAAATCAGCAGTTCAAATTACTGAATTAATTAGAAAAGATTTGCCGTCAAAATCTAACTGGTGTATTCTACCTTAATGTGCGGTGCGGAGTCAAACTTTTTATCTTTGATTTTGATAATTTTTTGTGGAAACCTTACCCCTGCCCCCAATAAGCCACAAAAATTTTTTCAACAAAATATCTCCAGTGGTTCAGGAGTTATGACCCCACAAAAATGGCGTTTTTCGACATTTCTGTACGTGAAAAATTACTCAATGAGTATAATGGTTTAGGTTACAAATTAAGAAAGCGTCTATTTTCTACTTTAATTTGATACCTTGATTGTTAAAATTGATGCAATATTTGTCAAGGTATTGCGTTTTTATTCACAAAAAACCCTCGGTTTTTTTCGCTAAAAACACGATGTGAAGGAAAAAAAGGTTGGGCAAACTTCACAAAATTACTGCCGTCGTTTGGTGTTTTTAACGAAAAAATTGCTGGTTTTTTGTACGGGAAACGCAATATTTTGACAAATACTGCACCAATATTAACGATAAAGGTGTCAAATTAAAGGAGAAAGTAGCCGCTATATTTGAGTGCATAATTTGTTACATAAATCGTTATACCCATTGAACAATCTTTACGTACAATATTGTCGAAAAACGCCATTTTCGGGGGTTATAACTCCTGAACCCCAGGAGATATTTGGTTGAAAAAAAAATTTTGTGGGCTATTGGGGGCATATGTAAGATTTTCACAAAGATTATAAAAATCTAAGTTAAAAAGTGTGACTCCGCACCACACCTTTAGGCAATTTATTCATTAGGTCGAAGATGCGGAATCAAACAGGTCGAGTGGAAATCTGTATTTGAGTCCAGGAGAAGTAAAAATATTTGAGTTCAGATTTTTGCCCCTTTCAAAAGATGTGGGATCAGAAATTAAGGTAATAAACCTTCGTTTTTCTTCTTTCTAAATCAAAAATAAATCCAAAATTTAAAATTTATATTAATTCTAAAATTGTAAGTTGCACTTTTAAAATAAAATTGCAAATTAGATAACTTCTGTGTCTTTGGATATTGGTCGTCTGCACTCACCCGTGTATGGGACTTTGCATTGGGAAGGAACAGGATCGCAAACACTAAAACCTGTCCCTACGGAGTTTGCATCAAGTCAAAAGAATTTAACACTTTTTGACTATCGCGTTCTAAGATCCAGCACGTGGTGAGTATCGTTATTATTTATTTTAAAATAAAAATAAATATTTTTACTAGGTTAAAGTACTGAAATCCAATCGAATATTAATTTAGTGTGCAGATACAGCCGTAGAAATACATAAAATCATTTTATAGATTAATTCCGCAAACGTAAGTTTTTAATTCCTATACGATTCATCATGCGCTATAACATACTACCGCTAAAATCAGAATTATTCCGCTAGAGTGACCATGTAACAAAAGCAAAAATTGTCCTTTTCTAGGCATTTAGATGCTTAGAAGACGATGATACCTCACTATTTTTTTTGTTTTTTTTATAAAAAGTCATAGTAATAGTAATGAGTCATAGTAATGTATTTATAGCACTTTTCTATTTTGAGAACTAAAATTAGCGAGATAAGCTTTTATCTGGCTTTTTTCATGACTACCTATAAGTTTTATATATTTTCCAAACATTTGCAAAAAAGGTCTGCTGCTAGCAGTTAAAATATTGGGACAATTACTGTGTTGAGAAATCACTAAGCCGTGTTATTATTTGTTTAAATTTTTCTTTTTACTGGGTTAATCATAAAAACAATGTTTTTATATCTTATTTTATAGGATCGATCCTAAAAGTGATAAATTAGATTTAGTTATTCATCACAACGAACCCTTGCTATTGGATGAATTTTACAACGTTTCAGTTACTATTACAAACAAGGAGAAGATAGAAATAAAAAATGTTAGGTAAATAAAATTATTATTTTTGTGATGTATCAATTTTGAAAAATCAATAGTGAGTTTTTTTTTCAACAAAGTATTCAGCAGACTAACAAATTGTTTTGTATACTTTTGTTTTTTTTTCTCTTAGTTTAAAGTTTTTGAAGTGAAGAAGGTTTTGTTTAAAATGGCTTACTATTTTGAGGTCAATCCCCCTCCTCTCCCCCTCAAACATTCTTCCCCCATTTTGATTTGTATTTTAACATTTTCCTTCGGTTGGAAACAATTTTTTGCTCCATTTTTGGTAAGCAATTTTTCGACTTGTTCAGATAAGCCTTTTTTTAATTTTTTTGCGCTTTACTCTGCTCAGTGCTTAATCGTATCTATTATAATAAATATTACTGGTACGAAATGAAAATAAAAACATTAAACTCAACGGCATTGTAGAAGTGATAGAGCAGTCGCGACAGCCGCCGCGCAGAATAATTATAAAAAAATAAAAAACAATAACGGAAATGCCCATTGTATTTTGAATTAATTTTATTACGCGGCCTGAAGTCGGTGAAAAATACAGCTAGAGTGACATTGAAAGTTTTGATTTTATTTTAATTTAAACTTAGCGAACTGAGTCAGTTTATTTTATTATTTACATAAGACGAGCTAAAATCTTATACAAAATATATTCTATTATGAATATATTAATATAAAAACAGGTAAAAAACATATATTATGACAGAAAATTTTTATGCTTTTTAATATCTTTCTGCACAATGACATTTTCAGATATAAATTGGTATAATTTTATTTTTTTATTTTAACCATTTCAATTGTTAGGAAATGGATTTTAAATGAACTGCTGGCATTAATCCAACAACATTCAATTGTTAAGTATTATCGCTTGTCGATGGCAATTGAGTTAAGTATTTTTGAAAAATGTTTTTTGCTTAATTTGGCAAAAAAAAATGTTTAACCCGTTCTCGTGGTGGCCTTATTCTCCATTATAACCGTGAAACCTTTGTACGACAAATGTGAAACCTTTGAAATTTTTTGTGCGCGAATAGTGCCCAGTGAGCGAGCTAATTGAAATGGGTAAAGCTGTACAGTAGAAATATGCAAATTTTCGTAACATGAAATATCCTACGTAATACACTTTATCCGTGAGAAAAATCTGCATAGTGCTGCCGTACAGCTTTAAGCATTTTAATTTGCTAGCTCACTGGGCACTACTCGCGTAAAAAAATTATGTATGACGGAAGTACGACATAGGTCGTACGAAGGTTTCACCGTTGTAACCGAGGAAAAGGCAATCACGGGAACAGGTTAAATAAAGTAAAACTGTTTGTTTTTTTTTAATTTTTGTATATTTTTTTTAGTTTTTCTCAAAAAATTAAGCAAGAAAAAAAGATTTTTTATAAAGGTGTAAAGAAAGAAAAATTTTCCTTGCGTCCTTACGAAAAAATTACGATGCTCTGTCAATGATTTTGCTTTCGCAAAATCTTTAGAAAACGCAAGCAAAACGCTATCAAACGCAGCAGTCACCTAAATTCTAGAAGTAGGTAAAAGTATCTTATTCTCAAATTTCAGAAGAAATTAGAAAAAAAAATTAAATTTATTTTTAGAGGATCTCTTTGCTCCCACCAATTCTGGGCTCAAATAATGATGTGCATTTTAAACATAATAAATATTTATTATTTTACTATTTTTCTTGGAACTCAAGATACAAGTCAACTTTTTAGAATAAAAATGTTTGCCGTTAATTCACCTAATTTGCCTGCTGAATCAGTTGTGTTTCAAAATTCCAAACCAGATCTGGAACAAAAAATTCACGATTTGAATCCTGACGAAACTGTAAGCAGCATTAGTTCTGTCATTTTTATTAGAATTATTAAAAAATAACAGGCGCAAAATACTGCATTAGCAATGCAGAATAAAAAGCGATATTCTGGTGTAAGAAGGGTGTAAAAACATGAATATGTGTTAAAAATTCACGTTTTTGGAAGAAAATTTATTATAAAAAAAGTACCCAAAATTTTCCCGAGGGGGGAGGGGGGTCAGATTTCAAATTCTAGAGGAGGTTATGGGTAAAAAATTCAGAAATTTGGGGAGGGGTCCTAGATTTTTTGTCTGGGGGGTCCCCAAATTGCGAGGCTAGGGGATGTAGACCCCACCCTGTGCCCCCCCCATTTCTCACCTATGACCATGGCCAATACGGTAAAAAATAGTTCTCAAAAATGTAGATTTTTACTAATATTACAAAATACATTTTGATAAACTGTTACAATAGTCGTTTTGTATTATTTAAAAAAATTTAGGCGAAATTGAATTAGTGATTTTTGTAATAAATTTTTAAATACAGGCGAATTTCGCTACTTTTTAAGAATCATTTTGTACACAGGTCCCCCATAATTTAAAAACTTAACACTCTCCACCATGTAAAATAAACATAGACAAATTTATAACCAATGGGAATTTCGTGGAAGTTAAAAGTGTCTGTTTTAAAAGAAGTGTGGGTGTTTTTGCGTTATCAAATCTGGATACGTAATTTAAAGTAAACATTTTTTTAAATTGATCCTTGGCGTTTTCGCAGTTTTAGTTTACCGAGAAAAAAAACTTTTTTAACAAAATAAGTTTAAAGTTCTAAAAAATAACTTTTAGAGCTTTTTTCTTGCAAAAATGTAAATTTAAAAATTTACTGAGGTCCCTAAGAGGACGCCGCCAAATTCAAAGTCGCAATTGTTCAAACGCTGTTTTGATTTTAGTATTTAAAAAAATTTTTAAATACTAAAATCAAAACCAGAATGTGCAGTTTTTTGCCCCCCAAAATGACTTCAGATTAGCATTATCGTGTGTTAACAAACGTTTAAAAAAAAGACTTGAGACCTGCAAATTGATTTTTGTTGAAAATAGTGAAAAAAGACCGTATTCCAAACGTTATTTAAAAAAAATCAATGAACGAATTTCTCTCATATTTTTACGAATAATACTCCTAAAATGGTTTACCGTAAGTTACGTAAACATTTCCGTTCTAAAAAGCATAGCAAACGGCGTTTTTTTCTGTTTTATAAACGTTTCGGTTTTTTAAGGACCATTATTTTTTTGTATCGGCCCTAATAATAGTGTCAAAACAATCATTTTTAAATCATTTTACCCAATAACTAAGTCTGAGTTATTGCCAGTTATAAATTTTTATAAACTTATCGCTTCATTAGCGAGTTTTTACGTCTGAAAATAAAAATTTTCTGAACGAACGCCAGTGAACGAAATTCTTTTTGCAAATAATTATTTAATATTAATAAAGCACGACAAAAACATTTTTATTTAGACTCATTTTAATGGTGGTTTTTCGTGTTCGCATCCCGGAAATTTATCAATTCTAATAGAAGTAAGTGTGTTATTGTTTAATAATTATAATATTCAACACAAACGATCTTTTAAATTTTGTGTAGGTAAGAAGGTATTGTGAGTACTTCAGTGAATTTGCATACCAGAGGCGCTGTTTCGTGTTTGATTGATTTTTTTTAGCATTTACAAGAATAAAAATTAATAATTTATGAATATTTTTTTGTATTGCTAAAAGTTTTCCGGTTGATTTATGCATCCGCAAGCTTTAGCAATGATGAAGAAATTTAAGCATTAGTAAAGTTTGAGTGAACTATCAGTTCCAATGCGTAATTCCCTGTGACGTTCATGTTTATTGTGGGCAATAAAGTCAAATCGTAACATAATCGGATGCCAAAACTTAAAATTTACGATTGAAGAGGATCTACATGGTCTAATTTTTGAATGTTTTTAAGCAGCTAAAAAATTGTAGGTTTTTGAAGAAATATAAAAACTGATCAAGCCCTGAACAAAGCGAGATTCAAGAAAATTTTAAATTGTGTCGTACAATTCTCAAAGTTACAACCCACAAGAGACAAAACCATCTCTTAAATCTTGTCTAGCATTGGCAACTGACAGGATTAAAAAAAATACTAACAATAAAATTAAAAAGCTGTTTAAATTTAAACATTTTTTTACCTATATTAAAATTTAATACAAATTAAACGCCCCCCCCCCCCCCCCCCCCCCAAAAAAAAATATCGAAAACTTATGTCTCCAACCCCCCCCAAAAAAAAAAATAAAAAAGGCTGTCCACCTATAGTTGTAACGACCAGTATTCAAATCCAATCTTCTGTGGCAATCATGAATAAATAAACTTGTTTCTAGATAATATTATCAGACATGAATATTAGGTTCACTTATAAAATCTACATTATAACCATACATAAGCATAGGGGAGTAGGGTGAGGTCCACGTCCACACCCCCCCCCCCCCTCTAGCCTCGAAATTTCGGACCCCCCAAAAAAAATCTAGGGCCCCCCTCCCCCAAAATTTTTAAATTTTGACACCCTAACCCTCTCTGGAATTCCAAATTGACCCCACCCCCTTCCGAGCCAAATTTTGGGTATGAATTTAGGTCAAACTTTGCTGTAACAAACACGGTTTTGCAGTAAAAAACTACTTTTGCACTCTTTTTATACATAAACCACATAACCTTTTTTAGTATATAAAATTCTATATTAGTGCTAAAAAACTTAAATAAATGATTTAATGTGACTTTGTTTGGAAACCGGACCCCCTCTGACCCTCCTCTGGATTTCAAACTGGTCTACCCCGGGTCGACCCCCTCCCTAAAAAGCTAGGGGGGTACGGACCCCCTGGACCCCCCTCCTAGCTTTCAAAGGGCCATTTACCCGGGGTAGCCACCCCCTAGCTTGCCGGTCCATGCTGATGTATGATTATAACCTACACTTACAGATAACCTACACAGTGGGACTTACAGTATTTGGTCAAATGGTGGACTGTGTGTGCAGAAGACGGGAGGAGCTACATCTGGAAGCAATTAGTCCATTTCAAGTTAATTGTCATCTACTAACTCAGCGGGTTGGTAACAAGTTTTGTTGTTTTTTTTTATATTTATTATTTTTGTTTAAATTTTTTGTGAGCTACTTTTTGCCACTTCGAGGGACCAGTGTGCCTTTTTATGTTCAATGGTAAGGAAAAATTTCAAAGCTCAAGTTTTTAGGGCGGTATTAGGATATGTGTAAAAATTTGCTTATGTATTTTTAGAAGTTATGGGTAGCATTAATATTATTTTAAAAAAGTTTTTGCCTTAGTGCTGTGATAAATAGAAAATTATTTAATGAATTTTAATGTTATTTTAAGGAGTTGCTCCATTTTTTGTTATTAATATAATACAAACTTTTGATACTAAAATGCAAAAATATTGATAATTTAAATTGATTGAATAATTTGATTTAAATGTTTAGTTTAATTTTATAACTTTTGTATGTATTTATTATAATATTAATTGTTTTCATACCTAAGCATACCTGTCGACTGCCCCCGGGGTTTTATTGGGGAGGGGCATTCCAAAACAGGAGGGGACAACTTTTTTGAAACGGGGTGGGGCAATAAAACGGGGGGCAAGCAGGGTAGAAAGAAAAAAAGGGGGAAAGATAAAAAAAAAGGAAAAAAGAAAAAAAAGGAACAAAAAAGCCGAAATTTAAGTAAAAATAGGTCTAAAATGGCTTAACAAGCATTGAAATTGGCTAAAATAAAAACTGCAAAAAATTGGCGATGATAGCGTCATAATAGGTCAAAAATAGCGCCATAAATTTTGGGTAGTTTTTTCATTTTGGGCGGGGGACATTTCCAGACCGTGCACAGGTCTGCATGAACATACGGGGAAGAGGTAGGGTGAGGTCCACCCATAGATAAACAAGGGGGGTAGGGTAGGGTAGGGTCCACCCCCCTAGCCTCGAAATTTTGCCCCCCTCCCAGAAAAAAATCCAAGGGTCCCCCTCCCCTCAAATTTTCGAACTTTTTACTTTAGATTTGAAATCTGACCCCCAACCCCCCCTCCCCTCTCAAGAAAATTTTAAGTATTTTTTTATACTAAATTTTCTTCCAAAAACGTGAATTTTTAATACGAATTCATGTTTTTATA